>PVJI01003279.1:0-127244 GCA_004026765.1 Micronycteris hirsuta
TGTGTGTGTGGCAGTTTTTAAGTTATTAGTTTTTAAAATCAGTACTTTTTAATGGAAACAACTTGACCAAAATCTGTCACAGAATTTTGAGACCCATTAAAACAAAGTTTAATGAGAAAAAAAAATAAAAATAAATAAAAATCCCTGCTAGAATTATAATCACAAAGCTTTAAATTGATAGATCAGTTTGGATAGAATCAGCATCTAAACAATGTATAATCTTCCAATTCATAAATAGGGTATATCTTCCTATTTACATCTTCCTTAATTTCTCTAGGTAATGTTCTGTAGTTTACAGTTTTCTTGATTATCTGTTACTGATTTTTTGACATATTTGAAAATTGAATACTTTAAAATTTTTCTCCCAGTTGTTTGTTGAAAAAATATAAAATAATATGGATTTTAGTTTATTAGACTCATTCTGTGAACTTGCTAAATTTACTCATTAATTCTAGTTCTTATTTGTAAATGACTTAGATGTTTTACAAAAGTAATCATGAAACCTACAAATAAAGACTATCTTAAGTTTTCCTTTCAATCTTTCTTATTTTAATGTCTTTTTCTTCCCTTATTACCATTTCTAGGAGAACTCTAATACAATGTTGAGTAGAAGTGGCAAGAGTGAGTGGTTTTGCCTTGTTTCTGATTTTATGAGGAAAAAACCACTATTTTACCATTCAGTATAATTTTATCTGTGGGGTTTGTGATGGTGACTTTTGTTATATTAGGGAAATTTCTCAGATTTCTACCTTGTAAAAATTTTATTTTCTAATCTATTAAAATGATCAATAATATGCTAAATAACATTGATTTTTTAAACCTTAAGCAAACTCTCTATCCATGTGATGAATTTCACTTGACATTAATATAGTAACTCATATGTTTTGGATATTTTTGCTAACATTTTAATAATGATTTGTATTCATGTATGATATTGGTCTCTATTTTCTCTAGGGGAAGTATGCATTTGTTAGGTTTTGTTATTAGAGTTTAGCAGGTCTCATTAAGAGTTGAGACCTTCATTAAGAATTTTCGTTCATTTGCTGATAGAGTATGCCGAATTTGTTTTATTCCTTACAAAAATGTAGAATTAATCAAAAGAATTATCTGAGGTTGAGGTGTTTGTTTTTCTAAAATGTTTTTCATAATGAAAACAAATATTCAGATAGACCTCATTCTTCTTCATAATTTTTTCCCTTCTTCCTCCATTTCCATTGATCTGTTTATCTTTAAGGTTATTGATTTTGTTGATTTTTCAGAAAAAACAAATTTAGTTTTTCAGCTCAGATTTTTCATTTCTAATGTATTTTCATTCATTTCTATTCATCTTTATTTGTTCTTTCCCTCTATTTATTTTAGGTTTACTTTGTACCCCTTATATAGGTTTTTTTTTTTAATGGTAAAACCTTAGGTCATTGATTTTAGACTTTTTTTTTCTAATAAAGCTATTAATTTTCCTTTGATGATTGCTTTAGATGCATCCAAACATTTTGACATATTATATTTTCATTATTTTTCAGTTCAAAATATCTTTTAATTTCTCTTTTAATTTATTTTTTGGAACCATGGATTTTTTAGAATTGTGTTCTTTAATTAAAAACACTTAGAATATTTGTTTTTACTTTATTATAATTGATAATTCACTGAGTTTTGTTCAGTAAATATGCTTTGTATGATTTTGGTCCTTTTAAATTCATTGCTTTGTATACCATCATAATGTCTATCTCAGTGAGCTTATCATATGTCCTTGAAAGGAATGTATTCTTTGCACTTGTTGGAAGTAATATTATATAAATATCAATTAAATCAAATCAATTGATAGTGTTCTTTATCTATATTTTTACTGAGATTTTAAATCTAATTTTTGTAGTTAATAAGAGAGGGGTTTTAAAAAAACTACTATGATTATGGCATTTATATTTCTCTGATTTTAATTAATATATTATGAATCTCTGTATTAGGCATATGAAAAATTTTGATTATTATGTCTGCCTAATACATTGACCCTGGTTCCTCATGAAATGCCCCTCTTTATCTTTAGTGATATATTTGTCTCAGCATTTAGCTACCTATCTAGCTATCTAGCCATTCACTGTTTCGTTAGAGCAGTTCTAGGTTCACAGAACAACGAAGGGAAAGGCACCGAGATTTCCCATATGCTCTTTGCTTCCACACATGCTGAGCCGCCCCCATTGCCAACACCCCCATCCGGGTGCACTTACATTTGAAGTGCACTTTCACTGATACTTGCCTTCTTATGCTGCTTGCACACTATATCTATAAATTTTATTAGTTTGTTTTTACTTCATCTTTGTTTTGTATTTGAAGTATATGTCATTTTGACAACATGTAATTGGTTCTTCCCTTTCCATTCATTTTGACAGTCTTTGCTCAGGGTTTGATGCACTTATTGGATTAATACATCTATATGTTTAGAAAATTTGTGTAATTGTAGGCCGTTATTTTTTCAAATATTTTTTTCCACACCACATTTTTATCCTCTTTCTGGAACTTTGATTATATATATTTTAGACATTTTCATGTTATCCTATAGGTCTTTGATACTCTGGTATATCTTTTCTTCAACTTTTGTCTCTTCTTAAGATTATAGAATTTATATTGTTTGATCTTCAAGTCCATAGACACTATTCTCCAGCATCTACATTCTGCTGTCAAGTCCACTGAGAGATTTTTTAAATTATAGTATTTTCTGTAAAGTTTAAAATCTGTATGTAAAAAATACACTACTACTGTGTGCACACTTTTTTCAAATTTTTGAGGGAAAAATAAGGATGCATATTATACATGGGTGTAATGTTTACATACCATGGGCATAGTAACAGGGATAGTAATCCCATGTATAACACACAGAAAACTGTGGGTGCACATTATACATGGCAAAATGTGGTATTTCACTTCTGAGATTAATTATCTTTTTATTCATTACAAGACATTTGATTTCTCCTCAACTCATTGAACAGGGTTATAATGGTCACCTTGTCTGCCAGTGCCAACGTCTGTGTCATCTTGACATTGGGCTTGATCAATCATCATTTTTCTTAAGAACCATGTATGGTTGCATCTTTCTTTGTATGTCAAATAATTTTTATTGTATCTCATATACAGTGAATGATGCATATTAGTGTCTGCATTCTGTCATGTTTTGTAAAATGATTTTTTTCCTTTAACAGAGAGTTAACTTGCAGGAACTAGAGTTAGAAACTGCCCCTGTCTCCTACATATGTCCTTGAAAGGAATGTATTAGGTTCATTCTCAAACATAGGAATGTATTAGGTTCATTCTCAAACATAGGAATGTATTAGATTCATTCTCAAACATAGGTTCACCTTATTTTTCCTCTTTAGCTAGTCCTATTACATGGTTAAGAGGCTGGAGCAGAACACAGAATTTGGGCTGCCGCTCACTGGACCTGTCATTTCTTCCACTCACACCTCAATTTCTAGCATCTACATTTGCAGCGAAATCTGTCCTTCTGTTCTCCATGGTGGTAAATCATAGGTTTGCATTGGAGTTCCCGTTACCCTCCTGTGGCCACCCTGACTCAGGCAGCTCTGAGGTTAGAAACTGCAAAAAAACAAAATGTTCAAATGTAGAAAACTTAGTCCGTGCTCTTCTCGTTTCTAAATGTTAGTCCCCATATTATTCACTCTCCATTGTCTTCAGATTGTTGTTTAGTCTGTTTTGCCCAGGTTTTTGTTTGTTTGTTTGTTTGTTTGTTTTTCATACAATTAGGAGTTGTTTTGGTCTGACAGAAATGTTGTCTCAATGAGAAGAGGAAGCATTTGCTTTTAAAATAAAGATATCTGAAGGTATTTAAATGATTTTAAAGATAACCGAGAAAGGAGATTATAATGAGAAAGGAGAGCGGAGCTGGGCACTGGGGAAGAAAGACAAGGAGACACCGGGTGCACGGATGCCTGAGCCAGACACAGGAGGGCACACGTCGGGCGGGGGCAAGGAAAATGTTTTATGGTGATAAAATTTGCAGGTGTTTTCATGTAAATGCAAAGTGCTTCTATCATATTATTTTTAGTATCTAAAATGTAAAAACATCTAATTTCTATTTTTGGTAATACAGGATTACAGAGTTCACCCTATATTAAAAGAGGACTTTAAAAATATTCCATAATTTGTACCCTTGTTCTGGCTTCATAAATGAACCTTCGCATACCTCCCTATACCTATATTTGGCTTTAGGAAAGAATGAAATATTTACCTGAGGTGTTTCTCCTCCTGAAAATCTCAAGTACCACAAAAGCAACATCTTTGTTCATAAACTAGATCCTCACAGCGAATTAATATATGAAAAAAAGAATAAATAAGTGAAGCAAAAAAACCCCATTAATGACTAGACTGTAACAGGCCTCAGAGGACCTTTACTCTCTTTGTTGAAGAAAGTCTTAAGAATTGCTCTCTACACATGTGATCCTTTCGCAGCACAAGTGGGAGCACATTCCATGCCTTTCAGACAGATGGATGAAAGGCATGCCAGAAACAATCACTCGACTGGGTCGAGCAAGAGGCCAGCCAAGCTACTGGTGATGACGGGCACAGATGGGAATGATTGAAGTCTGCGTAAGCCCAAGATGCAACAGTTTTGGTATCACACCTATCTCTCCTTACCCAAATTTTGCTGAGAAAGGGCAGTAAAGTCTCAACAGGACTCCTGGCTTCAGGCTAAAACAATGTCAAGGCCATCAGCCCATGGACTCTCAGCAGCAGTGACAGCATGGAGTGTTAAGGACTGGGTCCCCAGAGGGGGGGCCCATCTTCTTAGATCCATGGCTTCGTCCCAAGGGGCTGGGTAGTTACCTGTCTGCTTGGCTTAGGTGCAAGACATAGATATCAACTCACATTTTCTAGTAAATGAAATACAAAATATTACTATACCAGCCTCATTATTGTTCTTCTATACCAAATATTCAGTACATTTTTTAAAGCACAGTAAATACCAGAAAGCATTAATGTGACACAAACCCAAAAATGAAATTAATAGTGATTAAACTCTAAAGCATTGGGATTAGTAGATGGAGACTTTAAAACAGCTATTTGAATAGATTAACAAACATGTAAGAAGAGATACAAATAATTAGTGAGTAGATGTGAAAATCTCAGAAAAATTTAAAAGAGATTTAAAAACAGATTAGAATGTTTCCTGATTGGGGTGTAAGTCACACGGATGTATACATTTGTAAAAACTCAACCAAACCGTATACATAAGATCTCAACATTTATGTGAAATATAATCCTACCTCAATAAAGTACAAAAAATTAAATAAAACAAAGTAATTCTTTGTTTTTCTTAAACAATAATTCTTAATTACATTCTGCTTTTTCTTCTCATGTAATGTATCTTCAAATGGTGCTGATCTATCCTCCAATGTACCACTCAAAATCTGTCACACCTCCTAGCCCTGTTCCTAGTGCCATGGATGAGATCATCTGGACTGGGATAATCTCCATAGTTATCCCTGTCTTCAGTCCTGGGAAAATAGATGCTGTACATGAGAAAAATACTTTCTGATAGGGACCTATACCTTTGAAATATGAAAAATTTATAACAAATTTATTCACATTTGATTTCTTTTATCTTATAAAATTAAAAATATTTTATTTGGAAATATTATTTGGAAAAACTAGACAACTAAGGAAATTAAACAAAGAATACATGTGCATTAATACCATATTAAGTATAGTTCATAGCTTGAAACTAATTAACATTCCTTAAAAAATCCTTCAGTCAAGATAAAAGTATTTGACCATAGGTATTAATTCTACAATCTCAGAAACTTAATCCCACAAACATTTTTTGTTCAATTTCTATTTTCATAAATAAAGATTAATATTAAAGCAAATCAATTATTTTAGACACTTCGTTAATTCAACCAAAATTGCACTCAAGATTTATTCATCTTTTGACAAACGGCATCACTTAAAGTCTTTAAACACAAGCCTAACAAGATTAATGATTCTCTCTCTCTCTTTTTTTTTTTTTTTGCCTGAAGAACATAAGAAAAATTACAGTGATGAGTATGTGATGAAGTCGCACTTTGAGTCTCCTGTAGAACTGAATTTCAGTGAAGGTCTAGTCTTGGCAAAAAGATGTTTTCCTTCAGCCCAAAAAATGTACTTGGTGATAAATTTCTGACAGTAAACTATATCTCAGTGTTCACTCTTAGGAAAGTTTTGAATTTCAAAAATCTAAGATTATGAGGAAAATAATCTTAAATGAAGTGTGTAGTATATCCCTGAGGTTCTTTGTCATTAAGTAAATGGGGAAATAAGAAATGACTTCAAAACCAATGAAATGTAATGGAAGAAAACTATGTTTTGTTTTGGCTTTGCTGCTTATTACAGCTTGAACTCTGGGGAAAAAAAACTGTATCAAAGTTTACATTTCAGCATTTGAGATATGGTTATAATGAAATTAACATTCTTTACCCTGAAGTTCTGAAAAAGGGGGTGCTTATGAGTCAGATAAACCTAGTTTTAAATCCTAGCTGTGCACTTGCTGGTGCCCATGTTGGATAAGGCCAGATAATCTCTCCAGAGTTTTTTCTGAATGGTATATGTAAAATAGGAGTAACAATTTCTACATAATGTGCTTGTTTTGAAAATTACATGAAATAATGGCCCTTTAGTTGAAGTGCTCTTCTTAAAATCTTGAGAGTCAAAGAACAGGCTTCCCAAGTTATAAACAATACAGCCCTCAAACTATAGCACATGCAATATTGAATATTTGGCTGGTAGTCTAGCCTCTATTCTTATATTTTCTTAATCTTCTCTCTCGATATTGATGTCTTAGAAGCCCCAGATTCAAGCTGTACTTTTGCATGTCTGAAGAGCCAGTCTTGTTTGTGCCTTCTATAAACCTAATGCTTGACCTTGAGCTCACCTGCCCGCTTGATGGAGAGAGAACTTCCTAATCATGCCTCAAGCTCAGAATGATACAGCTCAGGGCTGCTTTGCTGCTGTGACATAGCCTGACACAGGCCCAGGAGCACAGTTAGAAGAGCTCCTTCCTCACGGGCGGGGCTGAGCCTGCTGTGGGAGCCTGTGTGCCATTCTGTTCTACTTCCAAATCACCAAAACTAGGCAGTTTGTTATATGCCGTTATAGGTACATAGACACTCACACAGATATACATGCACACATTATTTTATTAGTAGTAAAGACTATTATTCTGAAAAGATTTTAGAAATTGATATCGGATTACAAGATGAAAATATAAATTATGTTCCTGTTAATATAAAATTAACAGGATTAATTTAAATTTGTTCCTGTTAAAAGGAACAAATTTAACATAGACTTTTTAAAAATTTAAATGAAGACAAATTCAATGTGAATTTACAAATGAGATCTAGTTTTTATATAGTGTTGTTGAATATACTACTTAAATATGCTTTTTTGGAAACACTTGATAGATAATAGAACAGGAAATCATTTATTAAATATAAAATTATCAGATGTTAAAAATTCAAAATAAAGCATTTAGCAGCATATTTCTTAAAAGTATAAAGATGGTAGAGAGTTTACCCAAAGGATATTTATGGAAACCCATGGACATGGGCAACGATATGGGGATTGGCTTGGGGAGGGGAGAGAGTGGGGTTAGGTGGAGGTATGGAAAGGGAAAAAAAAGTGGAGACATGACACGGGGTAAATCGAACCTGCCGATACCCCTGGGTGACCGTGACCCAATGCGTGTATGAATCTCATACCGAGACACGCGGGGAAAGAGAGGCCGGGGCCACGTGGCTGATTCCTCCCATCTCAGGAAAAAGCCCCCTCGCTTGCCCAACCAGGGTTTTTATCAGGTGCATTAGCACACATTTACATTGGATTGATTATACATGGGATTAAGCAGAACAGGGGTAGGATTACTCACAGCAGGGCATCAGGATGTAAATTCAGGTCTGGTGGCAGGCAGGACCAGGTTAAAGTAGTATGCAGGGGTCAGCAAGCCAGAACTTTTTAAGATACATCTTTGCCAAATTCCTATTAGAGAATTCCCATTCCACAGACATGATCCACACTTGCTTACATGGGAATCACACAGAGCTGTGCTCAAAACATGTAAATTCTCAGGACTGCGTGTTTACACGCGTGTGGAAATCACTGCCACAGAGACAACCATAACAGCATAAAAAATAAAAATTAAATGAAAAATAAATTTAAAAAAATATTTGATAAAAACAAAGAGTACTTCCCTACATACTTCTGAAGATTGCATTCTTCATACAGTTAGTGAACTTGACATTAAAGTGGTTGTGAAATAGTAGTTAAAATTTTTTCACGTTGTTATTTGCAAAAAAATGGCCAAATAAGTGAGTTGTTAGAAATTATATCATAATATATCATGATTTCAAGAAGATTTAAAATTTAAAATTGGTGAATATTCACATCATGCCTTTTAAATATATTTATTCATTAATTTTTCTTAAAAATAATGTTTTTATTTTCTGAGTCTTTTGGCTCTCTCTATTGTGCTTGAATTTGCCCTGATATTTATGATTGAATGTTTTAAAATGTTGACTGTATCTAAATGTAAAAATCTCTGAATGTGATAGAACCTAATTAAATGAATGATATTGAAATATATTTTCACGGGGTGACGTCATATAAAGGACTATCAATATTTAAAATCAGTTCTAAGCTTGATTGTATTATTATTTATAGTTATTATTCCCCCTTCTCAGTAAAATTATACATTCCTGCTCATTGCCATGCGATTTACCCTCCTCCTATGAAAAGAATACCCTTCCCTGCCTCGTTGCACTCTGCTTGGACTGTGCGACTTCCTTTGGCGAGTGGGTGTGAGCCAACACGACACACGCTGTATCCTTGCAGAAGCTTGAAATGCCACTGCATGGTTTGGCTCAGCCCCTGCTTTCCTCTCCTCTGAAAATATTCGTCCACAAGGGAACTGCTCCTTCAGGCTGGATGTTATAAGCCCCTGAGATAGGGGAAGACGGGGTTATAGCACAACAAACCTGACTAATGCTAATACAAATTTTGAGATATAAATCTGACTGATACAAATAAAAACACAAGGTGCTTACCTCCAATGTAATTATTATGTGAATATTCTTTCATAGAAATGGAAGCTTTTCGTGCAGTTTGCTCTAAAGCATCCCATTCTCTTCCCTGCACATCTAAGTGAAGCACAGCATAACACAAATATACAATTTATCTTTCAACTAACAAGTTGATAATTTAAACCTATTTTCAATTACAAGGACTACAATTAAAGCTGTAACCATAACATATTTTTCTGTCTTCTTATAAGATCATATAAGCTAAAGATTCTTTAAAATACAGAACAAATTGTTTCAAAATCAAGCTTAGGAATAACTAATAATAGTTTGCATTCTATTGAAAATAATATAAGACATCTAGTCAAAACAATACTGATAATATTTATTTTACCACAGTGCATAATATTTGTGAAGAATCCCTGCCATCTTTTTATACTAAGAAGTTGAAAGTAGTTTTCTGAGCTGCATTTAGGAACCATAAAGTACTATGATGCATAGGAAAGTGGCAATTGGAAAACACAAATGGGTACTTTAAAACTTCTGCTTCTTGGTATTCTATGTTGGCAATGAAAAAACCCTGGGCTTGGCTGGCTTCTCAGTACATCCGATATCTAATTTCAGGATATAAAGGTTTGAATGCTGTCTTCATGTTGCTACTTCTCATATATGCCCAGATGTTACCATTTTAGTGCTAAAATTATTGCCAACTTTTCATTGGCATTCTTTTATGTGATGAAGTAGCTAATCTTACTTCGTAAGACTATTCCTTCTCTCTCGACCCCCTTAAAATTGTGAATCGGGCCTGGGAATCATATGGGAACAGTCAACACATTTTCCCCTCCCCCAGGAATAAAAAATATTTTTAAAAGATAAACACTCTTTAGGAAATAAAGTCCATCTGTTTACTGGGTCCCTCCTCTGAGGAAACTTTTTCTGACCTCTGTTCTTTGGAAGAGGTTGCTGGATCCTTGATATATTCTAATCCGTGCATATGAACAGACCAAAATCTATTTTGTTCCCCCCTCAAACTTCTTTTGAAAGAGATATATGAGCTCAACCATCACCAGGAAATTAATCAATATGGAAAAACAATAGAGTAGATTGATAACAATATGGATTAATTATAATCACGAATATATTGGGCTTTTCATGTTGTCCAGACACGTTTCTGTGTT
This sequence comes from Micronycteris hirsuta, assembly GCA_004026765.1. NCBI lineage: Eukaryota > Metazoa > Chordata > Mammalia > Chiroptera > Phyllostomidae > Micronycteris > Micronycteris hirsuta. The sequence continues at coordinate 10,235 of PVJI01003279.1, forward strand.
CTCATAGATCTGGGTCTCCTTTTTTCCTACTCAGTCTTGCCTCCTCCTCCTTCACAGAGAAATAAACGCACTCGTGTTATGGAGATCACAAATGTCTCCAGTGACCCCCTAATACAAAAACCTTGATACTTTTGGTCTCTTCTTACCTGAATTCTTTTAGAGTTTAATATTGATAATTATTCTCTTAAATTAAAAAAAAAAATTCAGTACTTCCTAAATGTATCTTTTTTAAATCCTTGATCTCTTTCCTAACTTTTAAACTCACAAGCGAATGGCTTACAAAACTTAATGTTTCAAAAAGACTCTGAACTTTTTGTGTCTAAAACTGAAATCATGATCTAACCCATCAAATCTGGTTCTCTTCTTGTGTGAGCAAACAGAGACTAAATTCTATCCACCACATTATCCACCCAGAGTTCTAACAGGCACTCTTCGCACCTCCTTCTCCATTACCCTGTTATTAAGTCCCTGTGATTCTGCTTTTCAAACATATTTCTAATTTATCATATTATCTTCACATCTAATACTCCATTTTTGGTCTAAGATATCTTTATCTCTTGCCTTGTCTCCTAACTTTTTTCTAATTCAGTTTTCACCCATTTGAATCCATTTGTTTCAAAAATAAAAATGTGATCATGTCACTGATTTGATTTAAAGTCTTAAATTGCTCCCAGTGCTGTTATGACAGTAACTAAAGTTTTCCGTGGCCTGCGGGGCTGTTATAGGCTGGACCATTTCCACCTCTGCAGACTCACTGAAGCCACTCTTCACTTTTCTCTCCGGGCTTCACATTTAAATCTGGCTTTGTTTTTGGCACTGAGACACAGTATTTCCATTGTTTCTGTGGCCTTTGCATATGACTTTTTAGTCATTGATCCTGGATTTCTTTCTTTCTTTTTTTAAAAAAGAGGAAGGTGATCATAGGGCTGCCAGAAGGAGAAGAGGAACGCCAAGAAATTGAACTTATATTTGAACAGATAATGAAGGAGAATTTCCCCAATCTGGCAAAGGAAATAGACTTCCAGGAAGTCCAGGAAGCTCAGAGAGTCCCAAAGAAGTGGGACCCAAAAAGGAACACACCAAGGTGCATCATAATTACATTACCCAAGATGAAAAATAAGGAGAGAATCTTAGAAGCAGCAAGAGAAAAGGAGACAGTTACCTACAAAGGAATTCCCATAAGACTGTCAGTGGATTTCTCAAGGGAGACCTGCCAAGAAAGAAGAGGCTGGAGAGAAGTATTTCAAGTCATGAAAAGCAAGGACCTACACCCAAGAGTACTATATCCAGCAAAACTTTCATTTAGAATGGAAGGGCAGATAAAGTGCTTCTCACATAAGGTCAAGTTCAAGGAGTTCATCATCACACAGCCTTTACTATATGAAATGTTAAAGGGACTTATATAAGGTATGGAGAGATATCAACAGGGGAGTGGGAGGGGGAGGGAGGAGGAAAAAGTACAGAGAGAAAAAGTAGCATAAACGGTAAACAGACAGGGGGAGGTTAAGAATAGTATAGGAAATATACAAGCCAAAGAACTCATGTGTGTGACCCATGGAAAAAAAAAACTAAAGGGTAGGAAATGGGGGGAAATGGAATAATTGTAATAGCATAATCAATAAAATATATTAAAAAAATAAAAAAGAGGAAGTTGGTGAGAGAGAAAAAGAGAGAGAGGGGAATGTGAGAAATATCTATTGGTTGCCTCTCTTAGGCTCCCCAACTGGGGATCAAACCTTCTTCAACTCAAGCATGTGTTCTGACCAGAATAGAACCATGACCTTCTGGTGCACAAGGATGATGCTCTAACCAAGTAAGCCACACCAGCCAGAGCTGGACTTTTCTTTTCTTTCCACTGTTTCTCACTGTTTACTATTGATACTTACAGGTAAGCTTGTGTCACTTCCATAGTAAAGTCTGTCCTCATTCTCCAGGCTAGGTAGGTGCCCCAATTTTATTGTTGTAAATGATTTTTTTTGTAAAGTATTTGCAAGAACTTGGACTTTATTTGTATATCTAGGAGACTATTTATATATTTATATACTTTTTTGTATTTTAAATGATTTTTTGTATTCAAAAACTCAGACTTTAATTATATATTTAAGAAACTATTTAAATTATGACAATCTCTCACACTAGCTCATAAGCACTGTTATAACAAGGACCGTTTATTTTACTTTAGCACCAGTAGTTAGTGAATAATATTATTTGTTTAGTAAATTTTAAAGAATGAATAAATCAATAAATACATGAATGAAGAGTGGCCACTACAACCTGGTCAGGATCCTCTGTTTTGAAAGGTAGATATTAATTTTATTCCTTGGATTCTAATTATAAAAATATTGGTACCATGCTTATTTTACAACCACAAATTAGTGTATTTCACAGCCTTTTAAATAAGAACATCATGTCGAAACCAGTACTATTAACTATTTACAAAGCTTCAAGTGAAAGAAATTATATCTATAGAGATTTGCATTGAGACTGAGCATTCCAGCCATTTTCTAGACCAAGGATCCTTAATCAGTGGTTTCTACTTCCTTTCATGGGTGTACTGGCAGGAGTGGGTGCATAGAGGAGGGAGAAAATGCCATTATTTCAAAGAATTTTCTAACTTTCTAGAATCATGTCAGGAACATCTATTACAGTGAATAACTTTATGTTTATGTGCTCCATTTTAAAGTACATACAGATATTACTGTAAAAAATAAAATATAACTTTAAAAATCATCATTGGATTTATAGTTTTCACTATAATGTTTTTTCTATATCAACAGATAATAAAGCATAATTACTATCATGTAAGGATATAGAACATTTTAAATATCATTAAGCATAATGTAGCTGTGGACACTAACGCAGCTTCATAAACCACTCCATGACTCAATGGCTTGAAGTATAATAATTGATTTGCACTCTTATATCAGCAAGTCATCTACTGGCTGGTGATTTATGCTGGGTTTGTCTGGGCTTGGCCAAATTATAGTTTAGTTCAGGTCTGCTGCATATGGGTCTCTCATTCACCATGGGTCAATGGACTACTTGGGGCATATTCTTCTACTAGTAATGGCACAAAAATAAGACATATGAAAACAAACTCTTGATATTTCTTAAGGAGACAATTGGCCAAAGAAGACTATATTGTCAAGCCCATATCAGCAGTGCGGAGAAAGAGAATCTGGTTCTAGTGCAAGAAACTATGGAGTAATATGCAAAATGTGAGTACAGAAAAGATTGAAGAGTCAGGAATATAAAATGTAATCCATTTCACAAAGTATTGTTTTTATTTAGAAATTTGAGATCCATTATTTTGGATACTCTGTGTGCTTTCTAAAGTATGCCAGGCCAACAGAAGGATGTATTCTTGAATTGCAGCACACATTTATTTGTAATATACTCATACTATAATTACTTATTTTTTTCAGTGTCCAGTTCTGTGGGTTTTCATGAATACACTGTTCTAACACTACCATAATCAGGAGGCAGAAAATAAATAACTCTTATCCCAAATATTCTTACACACTGCCTCAACCCTCAACCCTGACAACAACTTTTTTCATAGTTTATTTTTTTTTCAGAATGTCAAATAAATGGAGTCATACAACATGTAACTTTTTCAGTCTGGCTTCTTTCACTTAGCACACAATTTTGAGATTCATTCCTGTTGTATAAACTAATAATAGATATTTCTATGTCTTGTTTCTAGTTCTCTTAGTTTTTGCTTGAGGCAATTTGTAGCTCCTAGTTTCATGCATAAACATTTAAAGTGGCGATTGCTTCTCAGTGAACTGACCCTTTATCATTATTTAATGACCCTTTTTATCCCTGACTTTTTTCCTTCTGCTAAAGTTTACTTTTATGATAAACCACTCCATTTTCTGATAGTGTTTGCATAGTACATCTTTCCCACTCTTTTTCATATAACTTTGTTATTTCATTATATGTAAGGTTTTGTATATATAAAATGCCATGCAATTTGTTTTACTCATCTAACCTGATGCTTTTCTTTTAGTCGGTCTGTTTGCACCAGATTGGATTTAACTCTTCTATTCACTGTTAATTTTCTGATTGTCCATTCGGTTTATGTTTTCAAATCTTTTTTTTTCTGTGCTGCACTCTTTCTTTCCTATATCTGTAACGCCAAAGGCTTGGATGCCAAGACTTTTGATATTGTCACACAGGTCTTTTGGGCTCTTTTCATTTATTTAATAGGCATTTTTCTGTTATCTAGATTGGGTAATTTTTATTGATCCATTCGCGAATTCAATGACTCTTTTGTCATTTTCATTCTGTTATTGAACCCTTCTGTTGAAGTTTTTATTTGTGTTAATTTATTTTTATTTCTAAAATTTCCATTGTTACATTTTTATAGTTTCTATTTCTTTGCTGAAGAATTCTCTCTTCCCATTCATTTCAAGACCTTTCACCCTTATTTCATAAAGCATGGGTGAAATAGCTACTTTAAAGTATTTGTCCAATAAGTTCAACATCTTGTCTACTTGTGTCTGTTGTCTATTGGTTATATTTTCTATTAAGAATTTTTGAGATTTTCCCGTTCTTTTTGTATGTTAAATAATTTTGTACTTTATCCTAGAAATTCTGAATATTATGTTATGACTTAGTATTGTTAAAATCACCCTGAGAATGTGTATTTCCTGTCATTTAGCAGGTAGCTACAGACCACACAAGTGTGATTCTAATCTCAGTTCAGATTTTAAAGTCTCCCAGGACTATTCTGGCTCATTTCACATGTCCAATGCCCAGGAATCTACATGACACCTGGGTGGCCATCTACATTCTATTTTCATTCTGAAGGCTGTTGCTCTGTTTGGAGCATTTCCACATCTATACAGATCAAGAATGAGTCCAGGACTTTATACGGGGTTTTAAAGGATTTCTTTCTTTATTCAGCGATCTTCTCTCTGTAATTCTCTCACATACTGCAACTCCTGGGGGACTGATTTTTGATCCCTGGCTTGAACGCTGAAGTTTTTGCCTCCTGAGTTGTTGCAGGTTTTTTGCAATTAGGCCTGCTTTGAGGAAAAGCGGTGAGGGAGAGAGAACAAGTAATGGAAATTCCCTCTCTATGCTTTGTCTACAGGGACCTCTTTCCTCAGATTGTCTTGCCAAAAAAGGAGGATATTTTTATCAGTATTTTAGGTGCCCAGATGGCTGCCATTTCCTGTCCCTGCCATCATCATTGCTGCTGCCCTCCTGCTACAGGAGGGCAGCTTCCTAAGATGGACTTGCTATGAGGCTGTGCTGAGAGGACACATAGGTAGAAAACAAAAGGACTTCCTCCCCCGACATACAGAGGGAGTTTTTTTCAAGTTCTCTGACCTAAAAGAAAGTGTTTCTCTTGGAGATTTATTTGTCTGTATACACTACTCATTTCTGTCCAGGGTTTTTAGTTTTAGTTCATGAGAGACAGAGTGTGTACTTTCTTTATCTTAACCTGATCCAGAAGTTGAGTTACATCATTTTGATTGCTAAAAAGATTGCCTTATTATGCTTTGGGCTCACTTGGAAGGTCATTATCCAAAAGCGCCTTTAAAAATCTCATTGCCCTATTCACTGTGAAGATGGTATTCAGGAACGTGCTTATAGTACCATGGAGTGCTACTCTCTTTGTGAAAACCCATAGGACATTTTCACTAGCTTCAGTATGTGGAATAGTTAGGCTGCATCTGTGCACCTAGTTTATTTTTTATTATGTGATTTGTGATTTGACCTTTTCAGCTTCTTTGTTTGGTGACTAGTTTGCAGAGGAGTACATTTCTGTCCCACATTTAGAAAGTTTAATGACTAGATATTATACTAACATTGTTGCCAGGAAAAATAGGATTCTTCCACAGTATCACAGGAAACACGTTTCAAGGATCCATGCACAGGAGGATGGGGTGTAATGGCAAAATTTATTGGAGCAAAAACAAAGGGCTACCCCCAGTTGCCCAGTGTATCATCCACAACCACATGGCTCAGCTCCCTCTTGCTGTGGGAAAAAGTTCAGCCTCTAGGGTCACACCAGACAGAGAAGAGGGCTGAGAGCAGAGGTGTCATGCCGTTCGCCTGGCAGCCAAGGCTCTAGTGGTCCAGCACCATCTTTGCTCCCACCCAGCCCACGGCTTCAGCCTGCAGAGCTGCCACACCCAGGCCTGTGCAGCTGCAGCAGGGAGAGTGCGCAGGGGCCTTTGTAAGATTTGATTATGCATCTCTTTGGGTTTGAGAAGGGGTCAGCTTTCTTTCAAACTAACCAATCTTCTTCCTAACTCTTTGTGGGCTCATGCTGGATCCTCACCTTATCCAATCCCTTTCCTGGGTCTTCCCGGCTTCAGCACCCTTGTCTTATTTAGTCTTCCTCCCAGATTTTCCTGTGGTAGTCTCTTTCCCTTCATGGTCACCATTTTGGCTCCTACTGCACATGCCTCAGCAGAGGAATTTTCCCTTTAATGGCTCCCCTTCACTCCCCCTTCCCCAGTAATCTGTGGGAAGGGGCCCTTTATTCCCTGAGGAGATTGGGAAGCCTGTCTTTCCTGCCTGCCTGCTTGAGGATTAAGTACCTTCAGCAGAGGATGTGGCTGTCTCCAAGGGTGTCTGCGAAGCTGCTCCTTCCTACTTACTCAGGCCTACTGTCTTGTTCCATTTGCTCCCTTCCTATAACTAACTTGCTGCCTGTGCTAACAATCTCACTTTTGACTTCACCATAATTTTCCTTTTTTTTTGATTCATCTGGTTTAAATTTTATTTTAACATATTGTGTTATAAGTATTTATGTAGGCAACCTTAAGTCTTCTCTGGACAAAAACATACACAAATAAATCTGTGTACTATAATTACACTGCATATCATAATTGAGAAGTCAGTATATGTGACTGGAACAGAAAAGACATAAATCTATTAAAACCAAATATTATTTGAACTGTATAATTTCTCCTGCATTAAAACATCTAGGGTTTACCTTTGTGTTATAAAAGTTTTATTAATGGACTTTATACATTAATTTTAGGAAAAATACGTTTAGAGAAATGTTTAAAAGATATGAAATAAAGTTATTTTAATTTTTCCTAAAGTTCATCAGAAGCTGGCATTTAAAAATAAATAGCTAATAATATTACTCTGTAAGCAAGAGATGACTGATGCTTATTAGTCAGGAGTCCTAACAGGCAATATGTGATTATTTTAATTTAAACTACTACATTTCAAATTATAAAATTTATTAAAATAGGAGAAAAAGCACTTTTCATAAATCAGACCTGCCGTCTTCCTATTCATAGCTGTCCGACCCCCATCTTGCCTACTCTTCCATATTGCAGCCTGGCTGTAATTTGTTGTCATGTTGCCAATGAGTTTATAGGCATAAAATGTGATTTCTTCATATATGAAAGACATTAAACAGTTCAGTTTTATGAGAGAGGTCCAACATTTCTCACTAAAACTGTATCAAATATTTTATTTGTAAGTGTAGTCCTGTGATTTTTTTTTCATTTTACAACCTGTTATTTTTATCGCCAACAAAGAGGATTGGCCTTTTTTTTTTTTTTAAACAGACCTGGTTCTTCCTCTAGACAACCTTCTTCTTTCTTTATGTGTGACATTGCTTAACAGGCTTCAAATCCAGCTTTAATGACACGTTCTCCTTGAGCTCTCAGGGGATAAAAAAATTGGACCTTCCAGAATGGACCACATTGCACATATTTTAGAATGTTAATGGGTTTTTAAATAAGAGATATGAAACAGTGTTTTAGCTATCAGTTTGAACTAGGAAGGAGAGTAAAGCATAAACCTATATATGCCCTAATAAAAAGAGTAACAGGTACGTCTTCACGTGCAATTGCATCCATTATCACTGTTAGTCCATCCTTTCAGCCGCAATCTGAGGCTTGTGTCTACACCTTTGAGATATTGTCTCCTGAAAGCATTTGCTCCTTGGTAGAATTTAATTCTGTCAAAACTAAAAATTTAATCCAGCGTAGATTTCTTCGTCATTTTTCTTTATGGAGTCAAGATTTCCTGCCCTTGTTCTAAATGATGTCTGAGACTGTTTCTTCTTCCTTCTTAACATACTGTTTCCTGAGCTGCTGAAATAGGAGTCCAGGAAACAATATGGGATATATATCCTATATTTTATTAGGACATATATCCTAATAAAGAGAGTATGTCTCTGTGTGTCTGTGTGTGCACTCATATATGTAATATATAAGTATATGTTTGTATTTATATATGTGTATATACATATATATGATTTGAGTACAAAGTTTTATAAGCCTTTTATCAAGGGAATTGTCTCTAATCTTTGTTTACCTTTAGTCCTATTGTTTTTAATGCATGATTTTACAGAAATTTTTGTAAATACTTTTATGGTGTTACAAAAGAAATGTCTATGCCTGGTAATTGTTCTGGAATGTTACCAAAAGACAATAAAGTAGGCTACTGTTTATTATCATGAGTCCAATAACTCTGAATGAAATATATATATATGTGTGTGTGTGTGTGTGTGTAAAATTACTAAAATTCCAATGGACAATTTGCCGGTAGGCTGCCAATATGCAAAGAGAAATTTAGGGATAAATGCTGCAATTCCCTACAAAGCTACTATGTTCTAAATGTATATATAGTGCCACTTCTTTCCAAGTGGATTAGTCTACTCAAATGTAATGCCCCTTATTACCTACTATACAATATTTTAACAATATTTGAATTTCCTTTAGGTTCATTTTTATCTTCCATTTATGTAGATGATATACGGTAATATAAATTATAGCCAAGAAATAATTTTGCATTTAACTTATAATGCTGATAACCACAGATACATTTGGGTTGTATTTTTTGTGGGAAAAAAGCCAGCGAAGTGTGAACTCATGCACATAGATCTGTTTCTCTTCCCTGTAGCATCTATTGCATCTGATGTTTCATGAAAGCAGTTTCAGAGGAGAAATATAATAGTCTGATTTTTTTGACTGTGAGGGCAATATAATCTTTTGAAAATGTAATTTTTAATATTAAAAATAAAAATAAACAAAATGCAAGCTTGGTTTAAGTGCTTGATTAGTAGTTATGATAAAAATATGTTACAAAACATTTTTTATTTGTCATAGAGAAAGCATAAACAGAAATTACAATATAATTCTATTTTGATTTTGATTTTTTTTTAACAATGTAATTCTATTTTTCTGTGTTTGCCATACTACCTCTCAAGGTCAAGTTCAAGTTTCCTTTGTTTTGGTAGCTATAAACTAGGATATTCTTTTTTATTTTTTTTTAATTTTTTTAAAAGATTTTATTTATTTATTTTCAGAGAGAGGAGAAGGGAGGGAGAAAGAGAGGGAGAAACATCAATGTATCGTTGCTCCTCACATGGCCCTCACCGGGGACCTGGCCCACAACCCAGGCATGTGCCCTGACTGGGAATTGAACTGGGACTGTCTGGTTCCCAGCCTGCGCTCAATCCACTGAGCTACACCAGCCGGGCTAAACTAGGATATTCTTAACTTTCACTGACCTTAGCACTTGTATCAAATATATATAGATAATTTATTTGGTAATTAATTCTATTCAGTCTTACTGTGGTACTAGTATTTTTTTTAAAGATTTTATTTTTAATTTATTTTTAGAGAGAGGGGAAGGGAGGGAGACAGAGAAGGAGAGAAACAGCAATGTATGGTTGCTCCTCACACGGCCCTCACGGGGACCCAGCCTGCAACCCAGGCATGTGCCCTGACTGGGAATCGAACCAGGACCCTTTGGTTCCCAGCCTGCGCTCAATCCACTGAGCCACACCAGCCAGGGCGGTATTAGTATTTTTTTCCAGCTCTAATTTTCCATATGAAAAATCCTTAAATAGACAGTATGTCTGTATTTCTTTTCCATGCTTTTTAGTATCTAGTAGTGTCACACATGTAGTATAGCTTGTAAGTACTTATCAAATAAATATAAACATAATCAAGTTATAGGACCCAATTCTATCAGACCAATTAGCTACTGTTATTTATTTTAAAATTCCAAATAAATTATTTATAAAATTAAAGGTACCAAATGAATTTAACAATAGCTACTTAATTGTAGAACAAAAAGAGAGAAAAAGTTAATACACTGAAATAGCCCATTGTTACAGGACTAGCCAATGGTGTTCCAGAACAGCAGTGCGTTTCTAGTGTTCATTGCCAAGGCGCATTACTCCAGAGATAACAGTTTGGTGAAAAATGAGAGTGGTTGTTTATTTGAAGGCTATACAATATTAGAATAATGGCATATTTCTGCCATTAAATCCCACTCCCTTTAAAACACCTGAAAATGAGCCCTTTTAACATTCCATATAATAATAGTTTGGTGATGATGAACTCCTTTAGCTTTTTCTTGTTTGGGAAGCTCTTTATCTGCCCTTCAATTCTAAATCATACCCTAGAATGATATTGATTCTAAAAGAAATGAAATGAATAGTTGTTGCTATTCCTGTTTAGCCTGCAAAGTTTCTTTTGAGAAATCAACTGACAGTCTTATGGGAACTCCCCTGTAGGTAACTAACTGCTTTTCTCTTGCTGCTTTTAAGATTATCGCTTTATCTTTGACCTTCAGCACTTTAATTATGATGTGCCTTGGAGTGGGCCTCTTTGAATCCATTTTGTTTCATACTTTCTGTTCTTCCTGGACTTGCATGTCTATTTTCTTCACCAAATTAGGGAAGTTTTCTTTCATTATTTTTTTCAAATGAATTTCTTGATCTTTCTCTTCCCCTTCTGTCACCCCTATGATACTAATGTTGGACTTCTTGAAGTTGTCCCAGAAGATGCTTACATGAAGAAGAAGATCAAAACTATGAAAAATAAAATGGCAATAAATACATACATATGAACTGAATCTAAAAAAACAAACTAAGCAAACAGGAAAAACAGAGACAGAATCATGGATACAGAGAGTGTTTTGATGGTTGTGTGAACAGGTGAGGGGATTGAGAAGTACAAATAGGTAGTTACTGAATAGCCACAGGAATATAAAGTACAGTATAGGAAATGGAGAAGCCAAAGGGCTTATATGCATGGCCCATGACATGAACAATTGTGTGAGGACTGCCTGAGGGAATGGGGGTGAGTGGGTGTTGGGGGGGCAAAAGGGGAAAATTGGGACAACTGTAGTAGCATAATCAGTAAAATGCAATAAAAAAAAACACCTCAAATGAACAGCCCTACTCCCTCTGTCAAGCCAGACCAGTTTCAGAATATGCTACTTAAAAGAACCGTCCTTCAAGAAACACAGAAGTCTGCAGCTCAGCATTCCCAGTCGCGGTTCAATTCCAAGCATCTCTGACAAATCTCTGCTCACCTGCCTGAGTCAGTTTCTCTCCCTTGGAGCTGCTTTTTCTTTGGCTGTCAGCTCGCCAATGTGTCCCTGTGCTTGGCCAGGCAGGTCCCCCACAGTGCTGCCAACTCTGCTGCCATCTTCTGTGCAGGAGGGGCACTAAGGATGTTTGCAAACCATGGGTCTCTGGGACCCACTGAGTCTCTGGACCTCAGGTTTTCTGCTGTCGACTGGGGTAGCCAAGGGAAGGGCAAATAGCCTAGAGACCTCGTGTCTCCCAGCGCACTGTATTTTAAAGGCTCAGCTCAGAAATTCCTGCAGGACTGAGCAGCCGGCTCTTCCTATGCTGTGCCAGGGTCCATCATTGTTGCCAGCTGCCACTTTTAGTAAGGGCAAGTTTCCCTGCCATGCACAGGCCACACGCGCTTGTTTGTCCGGGGTGGGCCATCCAGCCCTGCAGCTCACACAAGCTCTGTATGAACTATCCAATTGTCCCCCGTCCCCCTCCCCCCATCTCACCAGCAGCTTGACTGACGGCATGTTGCCTTTGTTTACAGTTTGCTACGGACAGCTGCCTCGTTTGTAACCCCACCCTTTGGGAAGGCACAGGCTGCTTTAATCTGCCACCTTGACACCCTCCGGGGATGGTTCTCCCCGGATCTGGGGTCCCTTGTTTTCCGGCAACCTCTGGTCCCACCTACCACGTGACAAAATTAACTCAGAATTCAAAAACATGCTATCACATTAAACGTGAGAGAAACACAGAAAAACAATGATGAAACCATTACGATCTACTTGGCAGCCTATTTGCTGAAAGTAAAGATGCAAAGCTGAACCTGTAGCTTTTTATGATCTTTCTGGATCGTTACTCTGTTTCATTTTCTCAACTGCCTGTAGTATCTTTCCCAAGTCTACCTTGTATCCCCAATTTGGGGTGGTTCGTTAACAGAAAATTAAAAATTTACGCTTTGTCCTTCTGCTCTGTTTTATAGGTGTCACTTGTTAAGGTGTCCTAAGGGAAAAGAAAGGCCGTTCTGATCAAAGTTGTTACGTAACAGTTCCTGTGTTTTCAAATTAATTAGCTGATTTGAAAACATGTTTTTTATGTTTTCTTCAAACATAAATATAAATGAAGTTGTCCTTTTTTTTTTACCAGTTAACTATTGACTACAATTATTTGATTTCATAGAACTACATTAAGTTAATAGGCTTGCTTCACGTTTTTTAATAAATCAAAAATTTTGTGGGATGGTTTACGTATTAAAATGCACTTCTTTTAAGTGCCCAGATAAATAAGTATGGGCAAATGTATAGGTTCATCTAACTACCACCACAGTAGATGGGAAACATTTTCTTTACCTTCAAAGTATCTGTCACGCCACTGTGAGACTCCTCCACTCCCTCCCCAACCAGACAACCACCACTCTGCTCTTGGTGACAACCATTAACCACAATTTGTTGGTGATATGTATCTGATTTTAATGCCTGCTTTTTAAATTGCTGTGGTATAATAATTTCTTACGATTAGGCCTTTTATACATATGTTTCAAAATGGTTTGCAAAAAAGCATTCTTGTAATTGTGCAACAATGTGTAAATTGTTTTTTACAATTTACAAATGCAACAATCTGTAACATTTATTATTGCACAGGTCAACTAATGATGGATTTTCTTGGTTTTCTTTTACCTGAAAAATATATTTCACCTTTATTGTTAATGGATATTTTCACTATGGATAGAATTCTGACTTGACTCTTTTTTTTTCACTTTGAACACTTTAAATATTATTCTTTCATCTGGCTCCATTGTTTCTGATGAGAAATTAGCTGACATTCAAGTTTTTTGTTGCCATGCAATTAATGTGTGATTTTACTCTTAACTGGTTATAAGATTTTCTCTTTTTTCTGGGCTCTCAGCAATTTGACAATAATGTCCTGGAAGGGTTTTCTTTGCATTACCTCTGTTGGGATTCATGAACATTCTTGAAATTGTAAATGTATTTATTTTGAAAATTATAAAAATATTTTCAGTTCAAATGCTTTTTCTGTCCCATTTTGCTCCACAGGTTTCTGAGGAACTGTTTGTTCTTATTTTTTCAATATTTTCTATTTTCCATATTGGTAAAGTGAATGCACTGCAGTCAAGTAAGACAGTCAGGTGTGCAGGATATATACCTAATGAGATCGCTTAGAATGGAAGGAGTCTGGTACTCTTTAGTAAATAGGCACACGTTAAGTATTCAACATCAATCTTTGCTATGGAACATTAAACATTTTGCAATAGAAGTGGATACATAAGCCTCGGTGAAAGGAACTCACACTATTGGAAATATGCCTAACCTCAAGCCCTGCTACCACGGTCTCTCCATTCATACACTCATTCTGAAAACACTAGAGCCATCAAAGGAAACGGCTGGACCCTGCCATATATCTTTTCTTCTGATCGGCTTGTTCCTAATATTCTTGAGTCTTTCTGGTCTCTAACCATAACTAAGCCATTTGTCACTGCCCAGGGATTTGTGTATATGTGTGTATTAAACTATGTCTCCTATGTCTTTAAATGCATTGGGGCCCCCAAACATGTAGGAGCTCTTTTTCAAATAAAGAACAGTTATTTCCAAAGCAAACATGGCCTTGTCAATGGTTTGGGTTATGACCCATATCAGGGGCTGACAGAGAGTCCGCAATGTAGCTCCCAGAGATACCTGCCGCATCAGTGGATTGTTAGGTTTCACTTTCTGAGTGAGCATAGGACACCTTGTTTGTAGTCTGCACCTCCTACTTAGCTCTGTCTTGCTCTGGGCCAGACTTGAAACTGGGAGTCTTCTGAGTCAACCAGTAAATGAGTCAGAATATCTTCTCGTGTATATTGTCTCTCACATCCAAAGAGACTCACCAAGCACAGACTTTTCCTTGTAAAGGCATAAGAGGCAACTACTCATCATTTTCCTATGACAGGGTTTTGCGGCATGCTCCATACCTAAAAACACTACTGACATGATTATCTTTCATCTTCTGTCAGGCTTGTGTCTTACTAGCTCATGTCACTGTCACTCCAGCAATTAAATCCGTAGAACCCTTGGAGAACTGAATGGTACACGCTCCCAAATCCTGTTTTTCTGGTTCTCTTTTTGGAACAAATTTGGCACCAAACATCCTCATCAGGATTCCTCAGAAAAGAGAGCCTGAGGTAAAGACTTGAGTGTTGTTACTTTATTTAGCGATATAAAGCCAGGAAATGGGAGTAAGGAAAATGTAAGTAAGTAAGGCAAGGAGAGGCACCGTCTATGGGGGCATTAATAATCTGGCTACCACCCTGCATCAAGTGTGATTGCTTGTGATATTATGATTTATAAGAAATATGTATTTGGTCATTTGGATGATCCAAATCTATTTCTCATATATGTTTGGTAGTTGCCCACAGTTCCTGGCTCACAGCCCCAAGACCCTTGAAATTTCCTGAGGACAATGTCGGCATCTTTTGTTTTAACAATGATCTCTTGTCTTCAGTTCCTAAAATCACTTCCAAGCCATCAAGGTGAAATGGGCGTCTTTTTACTCATAACAATCCCCTTCCACTGCTATTGAGTTTATGTTAATGAGGTGACTTTCAGAAAGCACCTTAGGATGGGGGCTGGTTGCCAGAGGAATCAACCTTGAATAGAGAGGGTTGGACCTTTCAGTTTCACCTGATTTCTGGGGAATGGAGGGGAGTTTAAGATTACCAATGCCCGATGATTTAATCAGACATGCCTAAGGAATGTAGCTTCCATAAAAACATAAAAGGAGAGGTGCGGAGAGCCTTCAGGTCCAACATGCGCAGGTGGTAGGACAGTGGTATGCTCAGAGGGAACATGGAAGCTCCATGAATTTCCCGCACACCCTAAACTTTTGCAGAATAAAGTGGTAATTCAGGAAGAAAAATGTTTCTCTGAGATCTACCAACTACTCTTGCTAATTAAACAAGCCCAGGGAAAAGGTGGTTGGAATCTCCAGTCTCTAGGCAGTGGGTCAGACCACAGGTGATATTACCTGGGCTTGCAACTCATTAATGACGTTTGAGCAGGAGGGGAAGTCTTACAAAACTGACCCCTGAACCCATGGAATCTGGTGCTGTCTCTGAGTGGACAGTGTGAGAAGTGAGCTGAATTTTAGGATACTTAACTGGGGTTTGAGAATTGCTTGTTGGTGGGGCAACTCCTTGCTACTCCCGCATTAGCATTGGGTCCAGAAACCTTACTGCTTCACCTTGGGATAACATTCTGATTGCTTATAAAAAAAGACTTAAAAATGATTCAGAGGAGCATACATCTAAAAAGGGAAAAATAAAAAACAAAATAAAACTATTCATTTGTTCATAGATTTTATTGCTTAAGAGTTTGCTTTTCAAGGTCTTAATGGCGTACCCCATTGAGCTTCAGATTTGCAAGTGAGTGAGCACCAAGTTGAGAGTATATGGCATCTTGTGTCTCAACATCATCAGGAAAGTCCCAGGGCTGGATGTGAGGAGTATGGAGTGTGGACATCGAAGAAGACCTTCTCTGCTTGTGTCTACACGAAGCCTGTGGGAGTGCATATATAGCTGATTGGTCCAGCAATAGTTTCATCATGAGACAGAAGGCTGAAATGACTGCAAGTGGTACATAAGATGTTTCTGAAACACACACTAAGGTATGAATAAACATTCTCCTACTGCTGGCCTGAGTGCAGCAGCTTGAGTATAATTACCAATCTTGCCACCCCCTCATATGTGAGAGACTAAAATATAAAGACTCTTTTTAGCATCGCAGCCTCTCATTTACCCCACTGCAAAATCAAAACAATGAGATCGGTTAGAACAAGCCTGGGTCATTTGCATAACTGGTCCCAAAGCCTAGGAGTGCTGGGTGTGATGCTGAGTCATTGCAGAGATCCTGCCCTACGGGACGCACGCCAGGAAGGTTTTTGCTGTGGACACCCATGCAAACAGGTCCCTCGTCTAGAACTCGCTACCTTTCTAGATGTCTTGCTCAGAAAATATTTTCTCCTAATCTTCCTTTTTTTGCACAATACACCTTGAAAGGCTTTTCATCTCTCCTGAATATGCTTCCTCTCCCTCTTCCCTTGATGGTGTCCGTCTTCCAGGAAACATTCCCTCAACCATCCCTGAAAGCCCCACCCGTCATCTCTCATGGGCATGTGGCGCTGTTACCGTTTTGTTCTCTCAGCTTTGGACAAGGTTCTGTTGTCATGCTTTTCATGTCATTTTACTTACATTTACTTACTTTTAATCATGTCAAACCAGACATACATGGTTCTTCACAATTCAACCAAATAAGGACATCCACAAACCCAAAATGTATTTAGAAAAGGCATAGTAACTTTGGTCTTTTCTGTCTGCCTTTCATCTTGTGTATTGCAAGCTATCTGTTGCAAATTGTCCTCCTCTCATTCGTTATCTAGAATCCCTTCACAGAGTTAAACATTTTTAAATAAAGTTCACTACAAAACTTTGCCTTTTTGAGCCTCTTATCTGACTTCTTACTTTTATTGAAGAGGGCTTGTTCTCAAATGCAATTAGTTTTTCTACCCTCATAGGGAATTTTTGAAAAATGTTCCTAACCTGCCGCAGGTCTGAAGTCCACATTAATCAACACACTGACAGGTTTTAGTAAGATGTGTTTTTATACTGTCACTCATGACCACTCTCTTAGCTACATCTTTTTATATCACCAGCTCATACTAGACCTTCTCTCTATTATACTGCAATTGCTTTTCCAGGGCCAGCACTGTGACTTCTATCTTTGTATAGGTTTTGGTCCCTCATTCCACAATGGAGTTAACTTTCTTCCAATTACCATGGCAATGTGCATTTGCTCTAATATCATAATGTATTTAATATGGATCTGGCATTATTCTAAATTAAGTGTATTAACTCATTTACTTCTCAAACACTCTCAAGATTGAGTCATGTAGGTCACATCTTCGGAATGAGAAGATGTATTGTCCATACAGTTAATAAGTGACAGAGGTAGAATACTAACTTAAGTAGCCTACCTTCAAGATGTTCTTAATCTGTCTTGACTGGTGTGGCTCAGCAGATTGAGTGCTGGCCAGAAAATCAAAGGGTCACTGGTTTGATTGCCGATCAGGGCGCATGCCTGGGTTGCAGGCCAGGTCCTCGGTTGGGGGACATGCAAGAAGCAACCACACACTGATGTTTCTCTCCCTCCTCTCTTCCTTCCCATCTCTAAAAATAAATAATTAAATTTTTTAAATTAAAAAAAAAAGATGTTCTTAATCTCTGTAGAACCTAGATCACTATGGCCAGGGTAGAATTAATCACAGTAACTCTAGCCAAGGATTTAGACAAGGAGACTGTCCGAGTGGGCTTAGGGGTAAGCCACGCTTTTGTTGACTACAAGAAACCTGGCTGATTCTTACTGATGCACTGTCCTGTCAAAATAGAGGTAGCCTGAGGAAAGGCTGGTATTGGCCCTGCCAGGAAGGCTGTGCCCGGTGGGCCCAGGCAGCGACAGCTGGGACAGTGACATGGGGGCCGTGGTGCGGAGGCAGGGAGGAGTTGTGGACAGGGCTCAACTTCTTTTTTCAGAGTCATTTTACCTGAGGGCCACAACATTGTTGGTAATAATGTCCTTAAAAATATTCTATTATAAAAAAAAAAGTAGTTTTCAATTTGTTTATAGTTCATTTAATTTTGCTGAAACCCGAATGACCTTCAGTGTGCTGAGATGGTGTTCGAGTGACCACCTGTGCAGGGTGCCCAGTGTGCAGAGCAGCAATGTCTGTGCAGGGTCTTCACTCCTGCCTCAGGCAAACGCCTTTGCACTTCATTCTGTCTCAGCCTCTAGCTTTCTTACACAAAGTAGCATAAGGACATTATTTATTATTTTTCTGACATAAAATAAAGGCTTCCCTAGAAGGTTTTCAATATAGAACCATGGCTATTTTCAGGAAATTGCAAGTAAAAGATTTTAAATGGGTTTTCTAACGATTAAGCCATTCATTATGAGGCTAGCTAAGAGGGGGAAAAAAACTTCCCTCAACTCTACATACTTCCAAGAAACGAAAAATCTAAATCATTTTTTCATGGATTGACTGAGAATGATAATACTATTGAAAACAGTGAGTTTTCTACAAATCCCTCCATTTTCAACAGAAAGCTATTTCCATTGCACTTTTAGAAAGCACCAAAAACAGAACGCTCGCTCAGGCCTGATGGAAGCTGATGCTTGCATAATTGTACATTCAGATGATGGCATTTGCTGTGAATGCCTTGATCATTGGGCAATGCATGCACACTCTATTTTAAAGTTCAATTTTAGAGGCAGAGACTTTTCAGTGCACCAAGTGCTTATGGCTTGTTTTGATTGATTACCTTATTTCTCATCTAATACTT
Organism: Micronycteris hirsuta; assembly: GCA_004026765.1. NCBI lineage: Eukaryota > Metazoa > Chordata > Mammalia > Chiroptera > Phyllostomidae > Micronycteris > Micronycteris hirsuta. Next base: position 28,924 of record PVJI01003279.1, read on the forward strand.
GTTGGTTACTAACACACTTTCTGTATTTTTTTTTATCAAAGTATATGACATACTGAATTTTACTTTCACTAGCCTAATAATTAAAAGTGTATCTGTCTTCTTTCTTGTACAAAATTGAAAACAGTAACAATTAGAATAATGTGTTGGCTCTCTTTAGGGTTATAGAGTTTAACGTGGGAATAGAATGCTTTTCAGTTTGAAATGCAATGATTCTGTGAGCATGGAGGGGCTTCTGCTCCTGTGGAGGTGTTGAATGTTCTTTGTTATAATCACTTAGAGAGGATTTACAAACCATGTAAAGCTCTATTCCTTCCTCGTTCCCCTTTAGAAAGTTACCTTTCTAGAGAACCACTATAAATATATCCCTAGGGGTATTAAATAGGAAAAAGTGGTAACAATCATTAATCAATATAGAAACAGGAAAGTGACTTTCACCAATTTTCCAAAGACAAAAAAAGCTTTGCGTATTTTTGCTTTTAATCTAACTGATTAAAAATGATTCTTCCCTTAGAATGTGAACCCATCTTCCTTGTTGAAAAGAATATTCATTAATGTGTCATGTAATTAATAATGTGACTGATCAATAATTTATGTTGGTTTATGACCAACTAGCAATGACTGGAGCTGCTCTGTCCTTGTCATGTTTTGTTCACAGAGAAGTTAGTTTGTATTTGAAAAGGATCTTAAGCATGACCTAAAGTTTTAACCTAGTCTTCAATCTATACGAGAACTAAGAGATACAATTAATTATGACATTTTACCTATAATTATGGAGAACTCATCTTTATAATATGTATTTTTTGCTTTAATGGTACTTGACAATCAGCTTAAGAGTTTAAAAAGCTATCACAATATTCTAGGAAATGCTCTATTTAAGATATATTCTTTATCTTTACGTAGTCACATCCTAAGAAAAATTATTGACAATATAAATTGTGAAACTTTATCCTATTATTGATTATCTATTCGTGCCAACCACCACTGTAGCTCCATGAAGAATAACAAAGCAAGGGCATTGTAGGCTGAATGCCTGTTTCCCCCCAAAATTCATATGTTGAAGCCTTAACTCCCAATATGATTATATCTGGAAGTGGGACTTTTGGGAAGTAATTAGGCTTCAGTTAGGTCATGAGGGCGGTGCCCATATAGTGGAATTAGTGCCCTTACATGAAGAGGAAGAGACTGAGAGCTTTTTCTCTCTTCACGCGTGCAGCAGGGAAAGGCAAGAAGAGCACACAGTGGGAGAGCGGCCATCTGCAAGCCAGGAGGATGACCCGATCAAGAACCAAACATGCCTGCACTTTGATCTTGGACTCCTCTGTCCTCAGAACTATGATGAATAAATGTTGATTTTCAATCCACACAGGCTATGGTATTTTGGTATATAGCAGCCTGCATTGACTAAGACAAATGGATTTTGCTCTCTAGAAATAATGTGATGATTAACCAACCTTGTATGAGTATGTTTTGTTTGAACCACTCAGAGAACAGCAAATGTCATGTCCTTTTACTTGTATGTGGAATCTAATGAACAAGATAAACTAACAAACAAAACAGAAGTGGACTAACAGATACAGAGGAAAGACTGACATCTGTCAGAGGAAAGACTGACAGCTGTCAGAGGAAAAGAGATTTGGGGGGCTGAGTGAAAAAGGTGAACGCATTAAGCAAAAAGACTCCAACACACCTCATAGACACAGACAACAGTATGTCGATTACCAGAAAGAATGGGAGTTAAGAGGAGGTGGAAGAGGGTAAAGGAAGGATGAATGTTGACAGAAAGAGACTTGACTTTGGGTGATGAACACACGAAACAATGTACAGATGATGTATTATAAAATTGTGCACTTGAAATCTATATAACTTTATTAACCAATGTCACTGCAATAAATTTAATTAAAGTTTTTTTAAAGAACATCTAATATTTAAGAAGCCACAAAAAGTATTTGTGTGGTATGGTAACCTTGGTCAACTATAATTCATCCTTGAAGACAGAAGAGATGGAAGGGATCTGAAAATCATGCCAGAGATCATGACAGAGAACATTTTGAGGAATGTTTTAGGACTGTAAAAACAGATGAATGAGAAAGATGAAGGGCATTTACAGAATTCAAAGGGCGCTCACATAGATTTAAGAAGAGGTTGATTTCAGTTCATGCTCAAGTGCTAAACTAAGATCAATAAGTGAAAATTACTGTGTATTTCTTCCTTGGATGGGGAAGTTGGATTATATTTCCTCTAAGTTCTCTTTAAACTCCATATTGCAAAATTGAACTTGGGGACTTAAATTTTTTATTTTAAAGCATGGTATCAGACACAAGTGATATTTTATAGAATGAACATCTATTAATCATGAACTATGATGCTAAAATTACAAAGCATAATTACTCTTTATAAAAAGTAAAAAAAAAACACATTCATGTTTTATTTTTAAAGTGAAATATTTGGGTTATATGAGAGTATTTGTGTGTATGTCTTTCTGTGTGTTTTAAGTACATTGTTGTTTTATGCACACACATTTGGGATATAGTTTGCTGATATAATATAAAAAATTAAAAAATCAACCTCACTTGGAAGAAAGTGCATGCTTTTATTTTTAGGAGAGTTTATGTTAGTATTGTTTTACTGTATCTATTTCCTGGTTAAAACGTAGCCTTTATGTAAAGTTTCATTACTTCTGGCCTACTGTCAACTACAGCAAGACTGGTTGTCTTGCACTTTTTGCTTTTTTGTACAGGTGAGAGCTTCACAAAAGTGATTAACAAAGCACAATGAGTGTAATAATTAATGCTAATGATAGCTATGTAAATAAAATTATTTGCATACACAAAATGCCTTAATTAGCCTGAATTCTTTGTTGATGAAACAAAAACTTATGCTTCCTGGATTTTGTTGTCTTATTGCTTTTACTTTTTTGAGTGTGTTCTAAGATATTTATAATTCTACAGGATCCTCCTTCTTCACCTCTCCTACCTTGAACAAACTTAAGTAGATTTCTCTTTCTTGAAGAAAATTTGTTCTGATTAATAAAATTTCTTTGCATTTTAGGACTATATGTTTGACCTTCAAAGTGCTGAACCATTGGTGAGTTTCTATAATTTGACATACCTATATGAATATGGATTTATAAATATAACTTTATATAGTTTAAGAAACTTTGTTCAAGCTTGCTCAAAATTTGAACGTAATTTGACAATGAAATAAATTCTTAGTTGTATGAGATTAATGTCCTCTTTTGATATATCTATAGGTAGATATGTCACTATCAATATCTATTCAATATCTTTATATATTGATAGGTATTGATATCTACCTATGTATTTATCTGTCTATCCATACATCTTTATATCTCTATCTTGGTGACAGTGATGGAAATGCCAAATTCGCTGGGTTTAGCAAGATAGAAGTTCATTTATTATTTACGTAAAAGAACCGAAGGGAAGGTTACCTTGCGCTGGCACAGCAGCATGCGGTCCGAGAAACACACCTGCCTCTTTCAATTCGCTGCTTCTCCATTGTAACCTCCTTGCCTCCACCTTGTTCTTCTAGACGGCTGCTTCATTTCAGGCTTTGCACCTGCATTCTGGTCAGCAGGAAAAAGAAAGAAGAGTCAAAAATATATTCATTTGCCTCAGCTTGGCCAGAACTTTAACCATTTTGACCTGCAACAGGGACAACTAAAAAAGACAGCTGAATTTTAAACAGCTTAAAACACTCAGTTTCTGAAAAGGAAATAACCAGTATTTGTGCAAGTTCCTATCTCTGTCACATTTTACTTAAATAGCCATTGAAAAAGGGAAAGAATGTATAGGCATCCTATCCGAGAGGAGTGGATTTGGGTGGCCTTGTTCAGAAAGTACAGAATTAGAGCGCTGGAAGAACAGCGAGAGTGCAAAGCTACTTAAAGGGCATTCTCATAACAAACAAATGAAAAAAACAGCAGGGCAAGAATTTTAGAATAAGAAACTGAATAATTCTACTTTTATAATTTACATATTTAGTCATTCCTCTTTATTCCTCTTCTAATGATAAAATCATAGATCTTTAAATTAGCGAACTTGTTAGCGGTTTAACCAGTTTCAATATCCTCAGAAAATTGAGGTAAAGAATTCATGGTTTGTATAAGGACACACACACACACACACACATAATGGTTAACATTTATTGACTATTATGTATCAAGAAACCCTTTACATATGTTACTGCATTTGATCCTCATGGCAACACTAGAAAATTGATACTCTCTTTTCATAGATTAGAAAACAAATAAACGGTGTGGTTAAGTATATTGCCCACGGTCACAGGGCCATGAGGAATCTGAAATAAGCCTTAAATCTCGTGGCAAGATTGAAAACCTTGCCCAGAAACGTGTTTTGTCCTTCATTAGGATGTAACAGTAGTCCCGGATTTAGGGATTAGAGACGACCGTTTTAAATCCGTTCCTCTTGCCGCTTGCTGCCTCTGTGACAGCCCAGAGCTCCACCTGCTTGTCCCTGGGGCCTTTCTCTGCTACTTCCATATCGCCCTCTGGGAATTCCCAAGGCTATTCTTTCAACTTTTCAAACTCCCCTCTGACTCTCAACCTTTATCAATATCCCCAAAGAACTTTTCTGAAACCCTGGCTCTCAACTGCATTCCTTTCTTCTGCAACTCCCATCTGTAAAAAATAAGAAAACAGGCTGATGGAGTCAGTTATGCTAAGCCCCACATCACCAAACCAGGAATTAATTAGTTTCGTTTGCCCAGAAATAGAATCCTATGCAGTCAGTTAGGAATCACCTAATCAGCACTTCTTAGATAGTCTACCGGATGTACCCCAGCCCTCCCCTAAAGGAAAGTAACCTTGCAATAACCAGCCCACCGATAAAAGTCTTTTGTTTTGCTCAGCTCTTCAGAGCTCCTTTTTATCTGTTCGATTAGATGTTTCCCTGTTCATATCAATTTTTGCTCAAATAAACTCTTGAAAGTTTTAGCATGCCTCAATTTATCTTTTATATCTGATACCTCAAAACTCCATTTTCTCACATCTTTCCCAACGCCTTCCTTTCAGACTCTTCCACTCCTCTTCCACACGCCATCCTGGCCCCCTCAGTGATCTGACCCTGCCAGCGTTGTTGCTTCGACCCTGACTCTCTGTCCTCAAGTTTGTGTTAGAGCCCTGCTGTCCTTGGAGGTCCTGCAGTGCAATATGATTCTGTCCCACCAGGGCCTTGACACATGCTATTCCCTCTCATAAAATGTCCCTCCTCCCTCCCCATTTGCCCATGAACTCCTCCCACTCCTTCAGGTCTTGGTGATTTGTTCATCACTTCTCGGAGAACCTATTCCAAATCTTCTATTCCATCAGTTTTCCTCTTATACCTTCTGCAGCATCCTAATAGGAGCTCCTAGCTCCTAGTATCTCCAAAGAATAAAATAGTGTGATTCTTACAGCACCTTATACAGAGCATACTGTCATATGCCATATTGAATTTCATAAAAAATGTAAATATAAACTTTGACATGTTTTAAAGTTCTAAGGGTTGCAAAAATATCCAGTAGATGTACTATTAAATGACTGCACTTAGAAAATAAATGGATTCTAGTTAGTGCACCATAGACCACATCTTTCAGTATCTTTTGTTTGTTACCTATGATACTGAAATCAAAGAAATATTTTTTGGCAATCAGAGACAACACTATTATGTTTTCTACCTCTCAAAATACATGTATAAGAGTTAAATCTGTGTTTGGGAGGCTGAAGTCCTACTAAAAACAACATGAGAGATTAACAAATTATTCATTTTTCACCCATTACAATGGAAACTATTTGCTCCTAATTGGAGTACCACCATGAAGCATAAAATTAAGCAATGACTATTTCAGATACTGTTTAAAAGCATATCTAGTGGACTAAAACAAAATGAATTTTCTCTGTCCGTTTATTGTTGCTGTTAAATTGAAGCCTTCTGAACAGTTTGAAAGTCAGAGTTGATATTACTTGCATGTTCTCTCCAGCTGAGTGTGATATGGATTTTAAAATGTTCTGAGTAGGAGACACTTAACTACCCAATCGACTTTAATCTAATAAGATGCTGTCCTTGCATGAGTCCATAGTTTGTCTTTCATTTTGTTTTTCTGAGTAAATGTTGGTGATTAGCTCTCTCACCTTATACCTAAGTTTCAAATGACTCGGTGGTTCAGTGGCTAAATTATTGGCCTGAAAACTTGATTAGACTCCTATCATCACCTACTTGGCTAAAAAAATTCTCAAATTGTAAGAGAAGCCTACAAATGAGAAGTCCTGAGTAAAATGTGTTTAGTCATTGAAGTCTCTGATAAATTGCAGTCCCTACAATCTCTCCCTTTCAAGTTTTCATAGGCCTCATTACATTTATAGAGCTCTGAATTGAGCAGTGATGGAATAGCTTCTTTCTCTAGGGAAAATGAAGAACCAGAAAAGGCCCACATCATGAGGCACATAGGTATGAAGCCTCTAGATTAAGATTTGTAATCTCAAGAAAAGTAAATTTGAAGTTCTGGACTCACTGGCGAACTCAAAATTTTGCTTTTCTTTTAAAAATGGCATCTGCTATGTCAGCATCTATATTATCATCATCATACAAAAGTTTAAGTGGATCATCACTCAATATGCCTTTTGTTATCATCCATATCTCCCACTTCTAAGAATAATATGGAGTGTGCCTTAGACAGATCAAAAGTCAAGGATTTCTGAGCCATTTCATATTTTATTTTCTGCTACCTTACATCATTTTCCTCTCACGGGTAGCCATCCTAATATCGAATTTATCACTTGCAACAGCAAAGTGTTATTTCCATCAATATTTACTTGTCTGTTTGAAATACTTAATTTGACTTGATAATCTCAACAGAAAATCGAATTATTGGTGTGAATTATTTTAGTAGATCTGTAGTGTTAAGGAATTAGCTATATATATTTATTTACAAATACTTATATCAAAGGTGTGACTCCCACATTTTAGCAAGCCCACTTCTCTCTTTCTTCCATTGTGGCTGTTGGTCTGGTCAGTTGTTCTGCTATATGTTCCATTTTTGTGGCTTAGAAACTGCAAAGATATGACTATGCCCATCAACATTAATTTCACTCAGGTGAAATGAGTGTAGTGTTTGGCATGTGCTGCTGTGGATAGAGACGTTTTCTAATGGTCTGCTGAAACCCTCAAGGAGCCTTAAAATGGAGCTCCAGCTCATCATGGTCAACCTGTATGGCGAGGAAATTCAATCAGTTGAGTTCTGCTACTGAAACATTCCTTTGAAAGTGAACTACATACGGTCTGCATTCTATTAGAGAAAAAAGTCATTTATTCTTATAAATAGACCACCAAAAAATGCATTGACTTTGGTGGCAATCCTATGCTCAGGTGTAATAAAATTGATGGGTCCATATAATAAAATTTATAGAACCAAAGTGAATTCAATTTATTTGAATATGCTCAGTTACGTTTTTGTTTATTCCCATAGCAGATGTTTAATTTACAAACCAGGCAATTACAACAGCTCTTCCAAACAAATAAGAGCAGATTAGTCAAACGTTCACATCAATTTTTATGTTTATCATTAGTTTTATGAGATGTCATGAATATTCAGTGGTGAGAAAAACTGTCATTATGGTACCTGGAAAACCTCAAAATAGTGTTTTGAATCTCTAAATGCTATTTCCCCTTTTTCGATAAAGCTATTAATGTATGTTGTCTCTCACTAAAGTAGGGCTTATGGACTGTAATGAAAAAAGCACTCATTCTCTCAAGAGATCTTGTATGTTCTAATCAAGGTGGAATGGAATTTTTGTAGAAAGTATGCGAACATGTATAGGTGATCCTGTTCTGATTTTTACTACACAGATCAAGACATTTTTGTGCACTCTGGAAAATTAATGTGTGGAGTTTATAAAATATTAATTTTACTTAAAAATAGCTCGCCAGCTTTTATTTCTAAGTTTAATTTGCTTCCTCTCTCTGGAAACACATTTTGTTGTAACCAAGGGAAAGTTTTGCATTCACGGAGATCAGACTTGTTGTGACTTTTAACGTGAGCCTGTAGATGGCAGATCTTCACATGAAGACTTGTGTGAGGGAGGTTCTCACACAGCAGTTTTATTTTTCTTTGTGATGTTTAAACTGTCAGAATAAAATGGATGTAGCTCCATTATGAATCAGTAAAAGTACATGGCATTATCCATAAACAAGGAAGAGATATTTCCAGCCTGGCTGCTTTTGAATGGATTGCACTTTGCCAAGCTCTGCCCTAAAAGCAGTGAAACGTCCTCAATATCCTAACTGGGATCCCACAATGCATTTCTCCCTAATCCATTGTAATGGCAGGTTTCCTGTCATTAATCAGCATTCAGACTGAAAAGAAAATTAGAAGATCAATGTGTTAAAATAGCTCTAGAAGGAACAGCTTCAATAGAGACATTTTCAAAGTAAGTTGTACCAAATGTTGAAACAGAACGTAGTGGAAACGTGATTTTATTGTTAAAGATGCTTTGAGCTGAACTATAACATTTTTGGTGTTTTTACTCACTAACATATTTTTCTTTGACAACAACCAAAACATCATCTGTTTCTTCATCATTAGTTATTGTATAACTCTCCAGGAGTGTTAACTTTACAAATAGCTTTTGTATTCCACATATGATAATTACGTGTTTTGAATTTGAATGCAAACTACGTCAGACGACTGTTTAGTATATAGTCTCCTCTTGGATTCTTACTGAAACTTTTAAAAGCATTAATCACTATGAATTCAAAACAGAATCAGAATTCAGGATCCATGTCCCTATGAAGTCTGTGTGCAAGGGCACACAAACATGCACACACCTTTCTGACTCAGTGTGGTTTAAGTAGACTATTCCAGATCCATCAGCTGGGAGAGGACAATGGACTAAAATTTGATTTGTAAGATATTTACTTTTAATCTTGCTTTTTAGATCCACTAATAACAATAAATATAAAGAAGAAAATAGGATTAAAGATTTGCAGAGCACAAAAAGAAACATAATCCTTCAGCAAGAAAGTATGCAGAAATAGATCGCTCACAGCCCTAGACTGACTGTCAGCAAAGGCAATGTCATTATAAGGAAGCAATGAAATACTCCTCAAAAGGAAGACTAGCTCAGGCACACAGGCACATAAACAGAAGGAGGCACTAATAAATAATTGCCCACGAGTACAGTGCTAGGCTGTATTCTCTGGGGAATCTAGGAGATGCAGAAAATGGTGTGCCACTGGTTTTTAGATTACGAAGTTCTTACAGAGCGTGACTTGGTAATGGACTTTGTTTTCTCTTAACAAGAATGCATCCTTTTAAATTGAACACTGCTAAGATCATCTAGTAATCTTCCACACTAGTGCATTATAAAGAACATAATGGTCTCTGCAATCATGTTCTTCACAAAATGCAAACCAAGCAGCTACTTTACCGGCGCTACACTGATAATTCAGTCCAACAGTGTCTTGCGTTTGGCTGTCTGGGTGCATTTCATAGTTCACTTCTAACTGCTTTAGACCTTTATATTTTATTTCATCATTGTTCTGCAATGGCAAGCATTATAAATCTTTCTTTTCTGTAAGACACAAATTTGATACCCATGAAAATATTCAAAACAAAATTTCACATCCTGTAAGTGTTTTCCTAATAACTAAGTGAAAATTATTAACTGCATGTCAAAACATGTCAATTTAGACTAATAAACACTCAAGTTCTTAGAGATGAAGAGTGGGAAATTTGTTCTTCCAAGGAATTGACTACAATATCCAAATTAGTTAGATTTTCCAATTGTTAGATTGTTTGGTTGTTTCAAGCTATTAAAATTACCTAGGTGAAATTCATTTCCTTGGTTTAGTACAGCAAACATGTTTAAGTTAAATAATGCAACTACTAAAAACTGTATAAAATCTTTTTCATATTGGTGAATATATTTTTGTGCTTTACTGAAGGTTGAAGTGCTTTATGTGATATAGTTGTTTTTCTTTAAAAGTAATATTTTCAGTCTATTAATGTAAGCATCATAAGAAAAAAGACATACCTTTTCATGTTTACAATATTAACTTATAATATTGTATTCATTGATATAGTGTTAAGATGAAAACAAACCTAGTTTTCATTTTATTCATTACTGAAAACAGACAATAGCATTAACCTTATAGATACAGAATAGCGTGGTAGAACAAACACTTGATGGAAAATGTAGACTGTCAGTCAATTACATCATTTGTCATTCTTTCACGTATTCATTTATTTTGCATTGGATGAGTTGGTATTTAGTCAACTCATTATTCACTTCACACTTAATTTTTTCTAGTTAAGGGTATTTGAATATATATGTCCCACTTCCCTTGACTTGAAGCAAAGTGTACTGTGGAAAATGGACTCACCGTCTGAAAATTGGGGAAGCAAGTGCTATGAGCCTTAGTATCCTCAGCTGTGGAGTGAGAGGCGATGCTGGATGTCTCCAAAACATCTGATTTTATACTTTATATTTTCTAGTTTCCAGAATTAATTCCACTTCAAATGGTTATTTTTCAAAACTTAAGAAAGTAAAAAGTCTAATGATGAAACACCATATTTCGTATTTGTATAAATTTATTTGCATATATATTTTAAATATATTTTGAATGCTATGAAATATATTTATACTTCTCTTAATAATGTCTTCGATGATAGTTACTGATTTGATTTGATTAGATGTCACAAATAAATGTTTTCAAATTGTAAAAGTTAAAAAGAAAAGCACACAACATTGGAAACGAGGTAATCAACATGAGATGTTTCTACTGGCTCGCATATATTTGTATTCAGTTACTGCATTCCTGTAATGATATTTGGACTGCAACTGCTCAGTGGTAGAAAACATTATGGTAAAATAAAAAATAACATGTTTGCTGTCAAAATAGTTTTAAAGTATTAAATTGGCTTTTTTTCCTTTTTACAGTCTTTCAGCTTTATGTTTACTTCTTCATTGAGCCTGTATGAATGTTTCCCAAGCTGTCTTACTCTTAATCCTTGCTCCAGTTTTATTTAAATAAATGATACACATATTTTAAAAGACCTATTTAAACTAGTTTATTGAAGTTGCTTTCTTCAACATGACATTGTAAATGTCAAATGGCCACAAGACTCTGAAGTCGTAAGGGATTTCAGAGATCATCTGGAGTCATTCTCTGCAAAAATGTCCTTGGAAGACAGCAATCTCATTCTTTCTGAAATAATTTGGGTGAAAAAGAGTTCAGCCTTTCACTGCTGGTCAACTCTAATTGCTAGAAAATGTATCTGTGACTTTACTGAAGTCTGCTCTGAGAGAGAAAAAGACGGTTAAGTCGTGTCCCCGCCCTTATCCGCGGTAGCAGGCAATGAGGAGAGCCGTCGCCCGCTGCGCAAAACGCCGGGGGTCCAGGGGAGGGAAGGATGGAGCCCACAGGGCTTCCAGCTACGGAAGGGGAGGCCCCTGGGTCCGGGTGAACGTAATGAAGACCTTCCAGAAAATGACCAGGATATGAAAAGTGTTGTTTAAGGAAAAAAAATCAGTTAAAATGAAGAGAAAAAAAAGGCTTAAGTGACAGAAATAGCGTGTTTTATTTTGTTTTTTTTTTTGTTTGTTTTAAGAAATAATGAGAGCGTGTGGCCTTGTGTGATGGGGGCAGCAAAAGAACACGTGAAGGAATTTATCACTGAAAAGGAACATTTATGTCAGGTCATAAAAATCACAACTGCGTGTTAATAATTCAATTCATATCTTTCCTTCCTCCCTCCATCCCACCACATTCTGGAATTTGAAGATAGTTTATTCTCAACAAAAGTTTAAGCTTTGTAATGTGCACCTTAATCAACTAAAAAAATTACACCACAATGCATGCTTCTATTTATAAATTTTATATTTGTATTGTATAACATGATTCTGTTATTTATTAGCTTTTGTAAGTTATTTAAGCCCTTAGGCTATCAATATTCTTTTATTAACATGGATTATTATAAAAACCCTAACCCAGTATGGTTACTCATATATCAAAAATATTTTATTTGAACTGTGACTGGCAATGGTAAATATTATTTAAGCTTTAGATGTTATTAGGAATAGTAGCAGTATTACTTGAATAAGTTATCATTAAATTTATGAAACCAAATTTAAAATATGAATTTAAAGCTTGTTGGGTTTAAAACAGACAAAATACATAAATTTGCCCTATTCTAGAAACTAGTAAAGTCATTAAAGATTTTCAGTAGAAGAATAACATGCTGTGTTATGTTATTTCCGTCCCTAGTATGTTTCTGAGACAAACGACATCCCGTCCCTAAGGCTTGTGATTTGCAGGATGTGAGTGACTGGCAATGTTGCTTACCAGCCCAACTAGATTTTAACCATTTTCAAACCCAAAAGAGAAGTTCTGAAAATGTTCTGTTTAATTTCTCAATAATCTGAGCCAGTTTCCATCAAAGTCATATTTGAAGAGTTGACTCTGCTCAAACAAAACTGGTTACTTTATGAATTGCCTGGTATAAAAGATGTGTTCTGTTTTATATCTGCTGTGAACTGAACATGGAAGTGGCTTACTTATATTTGCTTTTTTGGAGAGAAAAATCCCTAATGTCAAAGAAAAAAGTAGGAAATGTAAAATAAGTCAAGTTGGAGTAATACAATGAAAACTTTTTAGTTGTTTCCCTAATCTCTGTCTAATTGCATATCCTAAATCCACTCCTGGAAACGCAATTGAGAGCTGGTTAGGCTCTCTAATTTTTTCCCTTCATTGGTACCCTAGGGACCAGATTATTTCAAGTGATCCATTCAAAGTGCTAACAACAGTAGCTAACACATGCTGACCATTATTTTGTTGTTATATGTTGAAAGTATATTGATACAATATAAACACTTATGATTTTTTTAAGATTTTATTTATTTATTTCTAGAGAGAGGAGAAGGGAGGGAGACAGAGAAAGAGAGAAACAGCAATGTATGGTTGCCTCCCACATGGCCCTCACAGGGCACCTGGCCCGCAACCCAGGCATGTGCCCTGATCGGGAATCGAACCGGGACCCTCTGGTTCCCAGCCTGGGCTCAATCCACTGAGCTACACCAGCCAGGGCTAAACACTAATGATTTTTAAATTTACTTTAGTTATTAAGTATGTAATGTTTATAATTGTGTTAGTATCCAGAGAAATACAGACATTCAACAAACATAAAGTTGATCACCCAGTTACAACAGACTGATGATAGGTACCCTTAAACCAACTCAGACCTTCCTATTTGCAGAACACCGTCTTCTTGAGTTTATTCTTTTATTCAGAGAGTATTTACTATGTACCTGATATGTTCCAGGCATTGTTCTTCACCTGGGAATATGTAGTGAATGAACCATAGAGTCAGAATTCCATTTAAAGATGTCATTATTCTTTTGCATCACATTTAAGGATCTATTATTATAAGGTCATGAAAGAAAAAAGTATTGTACAAAACTGATTTTTTTTAAATTGCTTACTTTTAACTGCTGCTGTAATAAATCTACTTTAAACAACAAAGGATTTTCTGCTATCTTTAGTCACTGCACGTCTGTGCTGTTCTTCCATCTATCCGAAGCATGTGGAACATGGCAGGTACTCAGCAGATACTTGTTAAAAGAAGGAATTATAAAACAGTAAAACAACCACCAATGTGCTAGTAGTGTTTAAACAACCAGTTCTCTGGAGGAAGGGCAATTTATAACATTTGCTGGCCAATTTCTGATTTCAGTGGTATAAAATCCACCATACCCAATAACAGGCTACCAATGTAACATCAATTGACTTATATATCTGAAAATTTAACAATCAGCTCTTGCAAGCCAGTCTAAACCAACTCTAGCTAAAATATGTATGAATTGACTTCTGGTTAAATATCAAAACCAGAAGCCATTGTATATGTGTTATCTCCATTTATAAATGTAGAATTTTTTTCCAGATTATTGGATACCACTTAAACAAAAGTCTCCATTTAAAGTGTCAAACTTGTTCTAAAAATTTAAACCTAATCCCCATATCAAGACCCTGAGAGAGGTTCAATAGTTTCAGCAATTTTACAAATAAGGAAACTGAGTCAGAGAGAAGTTAAGTGATTTGTTCTATGTCAAAGAGCTAGAAAATGTCAGAACCTGAATTCCAGCCCTAGTGGTTTGGCTCCAAAGCCTAACTTTATAATCATGATGTTATCTTGTCTTTTGAATTAAGAGGATGATAAAATACACGTTAATATTTCTTCTAAAACTTACACCCAACAGTAATGGTTTGGTGATTGATCAATCCCTTGTTGTATAGTCCCCTTCTCTAGTTATTTGTTCTTTGTTTTGATGAAATATCTTCACAGGCAGGAGAAAATCAGATCCAGGAGATAAACTGAAGGTGAGGCAGCCTTTAGAGATCCATGTCTGGAACTGTTGCAAGAGTTCACTGTCTCGTGGCAAAGCCAGGTAAATATCTAGCAACCTGGTAAAATAATATAAATTGCTTCTATATACTGACACTTCAGTTACATTACAGGCCAAGTATTTCCTGAACTGTGATTTCCTAGGAACCACAAATCTGACACTTATTAAGAAGTGTGCCCCTCAATATCTACAGTAGAAAGAGGATATAATAAATAAACATCCATAATTACTGAGGGTTAAATTTTAAATTCAAAATGTACTCTTTCTGATGCATTTGATATATTTTACCTTTAGCCTAAAGTAAATGCTGATTTTTCCACATAGTAAATCCCTCCCCCCCATTTGTTCTTCCATACCAAGTTGATTTTTCTGATCTGTGAGCAGTCCGAGAGAAGTTACTGTCCATGGATTTATAGATGGCTCATCAAACAAGAGACTTTGGCACTTTGTGAAATACAATGACTTGGAAAATATATGTGTTTGGCTTTTCAACTAGATTCCCTAAGTCCCTTTCTCTCTAACTCTAGAGCAGAAATCTTAGTATCAGTTAAATATTATCTCATTGCCTCAAATTAATCATCATAGAACCTTTCTTTCACATTAGCAACTGCATGCTGTAAAAGTCCTTAATATATGATATCAAAATTTTTAAACTTCTCAAAAGATCTGTAGTGTACCAGTTATTGTTATTATAGGAGCAACTACAGATTCACAATAGAACCCTGGTATGAAAGGCTTTCTCAAGATTTCAGTTGCAGCCCCAAACAAATCAAATTCTTTGCTTAACAGTACTAATTCTAAATACCTCCCTTACATCATCTCTGCCTCATACTTCTTCAGAGGTATGGGAGCAGAAGCTGAGGGGTGAAGGAAATGTCCAGGTAAGGACCCAAAGCACCTAGAACTCGAATTCCAAAAGGGGTGCCGCTCCACAGGCAGTCCTGCAGATGTCCCCTGAGGACCCCACAGAGCCAACACTTCCCCTTCTTCCACACCTGATCTGTCTGGCCTCTGCTCAGCCTCCTATAGACACACTCGCGATGGATGCCATAGTCTGATACCCTATTCACAGCCTGGCTGCCCATTGGTATCTTCTTGGGTCTCTGAGCCAAGTGCTACTCAATGTTTTCCCTCTCAGATCTCTCTTAGGTGTTAATTCCACATTGCTATATATGCACTATTTAGCTGGCTGTCATGGGATTTATTTAAGTGTGCTATATTGCGCTATACTCAGATGAATCATTTTATTCTAGGTTTCTTGAAACTTAATTGCATGTCATTGTTGTACTTGGCATTTTTATATGGATGTGATTCTTTCTGAGAATTGGCTAAAACAAAAAAGAGTTTGGTGTTTTATAAAATTTACATTTCTTCTCCCAAAGAAGAAGTACTTTCTTAGAAAATTTAAATTTATCCCCAGAGAAGAAATTCTAAAATTATTTAAAATATAGATTTTTAAAATTCTATATAAATCCCTTGAAAATTGCCTTTCTCATGGGTCTGCTTTCTGCCTATAATTCTAAATACAATTGCCACAGAGTTTACATTTATGCAAAAAAGGCTGATTTTAAAACTTCGCTTTCTTTTCTGGAAATATTGTAAAGAGTACGAGTGAAGTGCTACATCCCTCACTAATTTGAATCGTCGCAATGAGAGCGAACTCTCACTGGGTATTTAATATAGAAAAACTAAAACTTGTGTTTAGTAATTTGCATGCCTGATCTAGTTTAATCCCACCTTGCTTGGGTAGACTTACTTACATTTTATGATGATAAAATCAACTTAGAAAAAATATTTTTCTTATCCAGAGTCATTTGGTTGGTAAATATCAAAAGTTAGACTCAAACACAGATCTTTCTACAAAAGAATTATTTGCTCTTAGACCTTATATTATAGTTCAATATTCTCTTTTCCTTAAAAATCTAACATTAATGAGAAGGGTCACTTTTTATTATTTTTATTTTTTTTAGATATTTTATTTATTTTTAGAGAGAAGGGAGGGAGACAGAATGAGAGGGACAGAACATCAATGTGC
The DNA here is from genome assembly GCA_004026765.1 of Micronycteris hirsuta. Lineage (NCBI taxonomy): Eukaryota > Metazoa > Chordata > Mammalia > Chiroptera > Phyllostomidae > Micronycteris > Micronycteris hirsuta. Next base: position 45,375 of record PVJI01003279.1, read on the forward strand.
GGTTGCCTCTCACACACCCCCTAATGGGGACCTGGCCTTCAACCCAGGCATGTGCCCTGACTGAGAATCAAACCCGTGACCCTTTGGTTCACAGGCCCGAGCTCAGTCCATTGAGTTACAGCACCAGCCAGGGCAAAGGGTCACCTTTTAATATCACTTCAGTTCAAGGTTCAATATAGACATTGTTCTTACAACATTTTTAGACAAAATATATTTAAAAGCTCTAAATTGCACATTTTAAACATATGATATGGGTTTTCCAGTAAATTTAGGAAGAAGAACATTCTTTAGTCTTTATTATTTCACTACCTAAACTTATTCATATTTATCCTGGGTAAAATTTTTATTTTTAAATTTCATTAATTAATGGCATATTCATTATCTGCCTCTGATATATTTGAGGATATTGGCAATTATGCAAAGAAAGAAAGAAAGTGAGAAGAAATACAGTAAAAGTATTGATGTTAAATAAATTTTTAAACTTTAGTCCAAAAATAAGGACAAGATACTATAAATTCAAATGCTAGTTTGGTTTATATTATCATTCTAGTTAGAAAAAAATGTTAGCTAAATTTTGCTAGTTAACTCTATAGATTGGTTTCTAGAATATGAACATTTAAAATACCATAGTGTCATGAAAAAATATTCCCAAATTGATTAATCTAGAGAAGAATGAGGAGAAGGAGGAAAAGGAAGGAGGGGGAGAAGGAGAAGGAGAAGAATTTCTCAAAAAATAAAATGAACATATGGCTTTATATTCATAATGCCTTCAGTTCCAAATATCTGAATAAATTCAAAGAAAAGGTGAAGGGATTAATAAGTACAAGTTGGTAGTTACAAAATAGTCATGGGGATGTACAGTGCAAGATTCCTTTAATGCTGGTTGAATTAAAAAAACCCTCTGTGGCCCAAGTGACACACATCTGTGGGCCAGAGTCAGCGGTGAGGGGCCAGCTGCTGGCCACAGGGAGCATGGTCAATAACATTGTAATAAGCGTGTATGGTGTTGGGTGGGCACTGGGAACTTGGAGGGACACTTTGTATATGATTGTCTAGCCTCTGTGCTGTACACCTGAAACTGATACAAAGTAATATTGAATGTAAACTGTAATTTAAAAATAGAATTTAGATAAAAGAAAAAGATAGCCCTAGATGGTGTGGCTCAGTGGGTTTGGCACTGTCCCGCAAACCAAAATGTCCCTGGTTTGATTCCTGGTCAGGGCACATGCCTGTTTGTGGGCCAGGTCCCCATTAGGAGGCAAAGTGAGAGGTAACTGATCGATGTTTCTCTCCCTCTCTTTCTTGCTCCCTTCCCTCCCTCTAAAAATAAATAAATAAAATATTTATAAAAAGGACAGATTAGGAAAGGTGATATTTTATTAGATAATGCTTGGAAAATACATTATGTAATAATATCTTGTTCACAGCACATAATTACTGTTTCTTTCTTTCTTTCTTTTTTTTTTTCAAATACTAATGAGTAATGGAAATACCTTACCACTGACACTCTTAATCCCTCTTCTCTTTTGGTCTGTTTGGTTTTTGTCCCTTAGCATTTACACAATATAATGTACTATGTATTTTACTTGTGAATTTTATTATTATCTGTCTCCCATTAGAATAAAGACAATATATGATTGATCTATTAACTACTAAATCACTAGTGCTTAGAACACCACCTCGCCCATAATAGGTGATCAATAAATACCAACTGAATGAATAAATTTTACTTAATGTATAAAGAACATATTTTATTAAGAATAATAAAATAAGAATATGTTTTTAATATTGCATATAAAGAATTTTGAATAAAAGGGCTTTATTTGTGTGTTTATAGGCCTAGTAACATATGCGACATAAATATGTAGAGATTTATAAATAAAAACAAAGAACTTCAGTGATACAAAAGCGTTGTGAGACCAATTTGTGTATAAAAACTAAGCATTTAAGCTGTCAAGCATCATGGGCAGTTCCCACAAATTTCCCCATGCATCACTCACTTCTCTCCAGGGGCCATATGGTATTAGCTGCTTTACTCAGCAAGTGTGAATTTACAGATCTCTCTTGTAAGGCATGTACTGCTGAGATGTGTTCTTTTTTCATTTAAGAAATCTAAATTTAATCTGCATGAGGTAACATGCAGTACCCAGAATGGGAGACATCTATCAATATAATCATCGTCATTGTTGTGGGCATTGTAGCTTTTGCAGATAAAAAGAGATTTAAATATAATAAATGTCCTCACTTCATAGAAGCAAAAAGCAGAAAGGTACATTTCATTCTGGTTTTCTTTTCTCTTGCTATCTTTAATTTCCTATTCGATCATCATAAAATTTAAATTTCTAATCTAATAAGCCTTTAAATATATATATGGAGGTCAGCTAAATTCCAGCTCTGCTGCTTACTTCCATGCAATAAAAACATCTCTGGTGATAACCCTGTTTGCCTCCATCCCACCATTCTCTGTGCTCCTGGATTCCAACCTCTGCGGGCTGTAATACCAGGCTTTCCTTCTGGATGCCAGTTGGGGTTGGCCAATGGGAGAGACAAGATGGAGCCTGGAGGAAAAAAGGAGCAAAAGATTGGTATGCATTTCGCGTGCTCCTGCCCAGGCTCACAGCAGTTTCAGCAATAGCTATCTTCCTGCCAGCCACAACTCCTGTTGGTGTGGGTATTCCTTCTCAGGCTGCAGTGCTCACAGGGCTCAGAAAACACCATTCCCTCCCTCCCCACTTTGTGTGTGGCATATGATGGCTTCCTGCTATTGTACCCGCCTGGTATTCACCTCTCGTATCAGTTCCCCTAACCCCCTCCACGACTCTGTTAATATTAGTTCCTTTTGTAGCAACAGACAGGAACACCAACTGAAAAGTCAATTACTTCATCTCTAACCTGGAGGCAATATTACCTTTCCATCGGTTGTGATGATACAATTATATGACATATTTAGATTATCTAACACAATGCCTGGCACACATGGGATGGTCTTGGTGGTGACTTGGGACTGCAGGGCTGGTTATTGTGATAGTGTTATTATCGACTCAGAACAGCAGTGATTCTCTCAGGTTTGTTGTTATTGCATGCAGTTCTCAAGGAGAGAGGAGGGTTAGAATTCATATGAAAAAAATAAATCAGCCTCTCTCATAACTGTTCTTACAATAACAATTTCTGTGGCAGAACAACAAACACAACTTTGCTCCTGACGTGGGCCGTACACAATGCAACAAAAGTACATTTACGACTTAAATGATTGTGTCAAGGTTTGTGTGGCCAACCTCATCCCCAAATCTTTGCTTCCAAAATTTTATGCACTAATATCTTCCATGCTAAAATTGAAGCATTGTGCGGGTCACTGGAATGTTTCCCAAAATTCAAAATGATACTAGGACTTTCAGTGTCATTGGCCATTATTCTTCGTCTGGGAGACCCTGAGATGATTACGGTTTGACTCACAGTACCTACAGTGTGGATAGGGCAGCCCACACAACAAGCAGCTGTAATAGTGGTGAGATTTTTTTCTGTGCTGCCTAAATTCTTCAATTTTTGTAAATTGAATTAGGTACTCACATATTTCCTTCAGTATCACTCTTAAAATGATGCATTATTATTTAGAGCAGTTACAAACTCTTGGGTCTCTGGATTCTAGTAGTGAAAGAAATCATTGAGAAATATAATTAATAACATTTTTATTTTCAAAATTGGCATATTTTATCAAACCAAAAAACTAAAATGTGAAAATACTTTTATGAATATAATCTTTTAATATCATGTCTGTCATGAGCTTGAATTACAACAACTCAAATGGGAATGACAGCTCACGAAATTTGATGTATTGAAAAGGACAGAATTACAGATACGACATGAATCCTATTAGTAAATGGATTAACAAGAAAACAAATGAAATAAGATGTTTACACAGGTACTTTGACATATAGAAATAGATTTGATTATCATTTCAATCCAGTGTCTTAATGTACAAAGTTAGTGGTTCCATTTTATAGAAAAAAGTTACTTTGAAAAAGTGGTTCTAAAATTAGTTTTAAAATTGTTCCCTCCACTGATGTAGGAATGTCAGGTTATACTCAGAATATTTGCTTTTCTATGTAAACAATCATGTATGGCCACATGAGACAAGAATTTTGTCATAATAATTTATAATTTTTTCAAAGCTTTTGCCATGAAAAGAGGAAAAAATTATCCAGTATAATAACTGAATGTAAAAGTCACATAACTTCAGAAGCAATATTCGAGTACATTTGCATTTTTGCATCATATGGCTAATTTTTCTTTAGTTTTTGTTTTTCCCAAAGAAATATGCATAGAGCACAGTTTTAGCTGTTGTTGCTTTCTTCTTCTTTTCCTTTTCTTTTCTTCTTTTTTCCATTTTGAAGTTATTTTCTTTTATTTTGTTTTATTTATTGTTGTCCATGTACAGTTGTCTGCCTTTCCCCCCACCCCTCCCACCACCCCAGCCCTCCCTGCCTCCCTTCCCCGTTTCCACCCCCCCTTGTCATTGTCCATGTGTCCTTCATAATTGTTCCTGCAAACCCTTCACCCTTTTCTCCCACTATCTGCTCCCCTTTCCCCTCTGGTCAGCCTGTTCTCAATTTCAATATCTTTGGCTATAACACGAATCCACACTTCTTTCTTCTTAGTCTTATTCTTATTGTTCCAGAAAAGCATGTTTGGTGGATGATGACGAGATGGGAGGATCAAAACTAGATACTTGGCATGTGTATGGGATCTACAACTTAGAAAGTGACATAATTTTATTTTTTCATAAAGATAAGAAGCAAGAAAGTTTAGAATAAAGTTTGTATAACTATAGAAATACCTCAAATTGAGTTTTTAAATGCAAATGTAAGTTAAATTAAAAGTTGAATCTTTTTTGTGAATAATCTCCCTTTTTCTTTTGTTTCATCAGAAATAATTTAAAATATTCCCTACCTTTCTTAAAAATTAAATCTGAGACCTAATTATGCAGAAAATGATGTAATTATGTCAGGTGCCCAATAGATAGTATTACTTTTGCTTTGATATTCTAAAACAAACTGGTGCTAGAGGAAAAGTTCTTAAATATATTTGATTCCAAGTCACCTTAAAACAGTTGTAATTATATTCATAGCCGTCAGAACTAGTCGTCTCGTTGGGTGGACGCTTCACTTTAAACGCTTCTCTTGATTTCACATTCAATTTATGTGCTGCAGCTATAAAAGAAGAAGAGTAGAAAAATTCTGTTTCCAAAAATAAATAAATAAATAAATAAATCACAACTAGTGCTTTATTTATTGGTTGTTAAATGGTTATTCAAATTGAAAAAAGTGTTTCAAAATCTATATATGTGTGCATTCTGTCTCTCATAAAGGTAGATCAGAGTTAGGGAAATTGAGCAATCTAATTTCTTTAGCATTGTAGTTGATATAAAGTAATTTGTCTATGAATTTTTTAATGCTTTCAATAATTTTAAATGCATTTACTTTCGAATAGGTTAAGCAGTATCAAGTATCTATTTATTCACTAGTAATCATTTATTTCTTCACAGTAGAATTAGATTTTTACTTTCTACAAAGTTTGCATCTTTTTTCTTCATTCTCTAGAATTTGCAAACAGCAGCTGACTGAACAGAAAAACATAATCATAAAGAACTGTTGCAGCCTGGCTGGTGTAGCTCAGTGGATTGAGCGCGGGCTGGGAACCAAAAGGTCCCGGTTTGATTCCCAGTTGGGGCACATGCCTGGGTTGCAGGCCAGGTCTCCAGTGAGGACCATGTGAGACGCAACCATTCATTGCTCTTTCCCCCTTCCTTCTCCCCTCTCTAAAAATAAATAAATAAAATCTTAAAAAAAAAAAAAAAGCTGTTGCAAAGCTGCATGTGATATGGCTGCTCTACAATTTTCTAAACTGAAACTTAAAAATTTTATAAAAATACTTGTTATTTTAACAAATCTTAAGTCAGAGCAAGATATTTTAATCTTATTCACACAAATTGCCATTCCAATTTCTTTATTAATTTGAATTTGTGATTAATAAATATGTTCTTAAAAAGGTTCCTAATTAAACTTTTGCACTATAAACAAATATCAAAAAGCACTATTCTTAAACACCCACTATGTGGAAATATAATATTTCTCTTAGTTTGGAAAATATATGGCACCTGCTTTTTTGAAGAGTAGCAAAATCTATTCTTTCATACATGCAGCATTTAAAAAATGTCAACAGAAAATTGTCAAAAACTGTATTTTCCTAATCATTATAATGGGGTACAGATCATAACCTCCACAATCCTTTACTGGGAGAAGGGAAGAATGGATGGTACAATGTTTAAGATACACTGTATAACAACGGCAAGCTCATAGCTATGTCTTCCTGAAGGGAATGGGAGGGCTGCCAGTGAAGGTGAATTGTGTATGTGACTATGAAAACATTCGGTGGCTTGTGACATAGCCTGGAGGTGGGAGGGAGCTCATACTGTGCCTGTGTGAGAGGAAAGGGGCAGATGCCCACTCTAGATGTCCATGCATCACAGGGAAATTTTGCTCTGACTAAAAAAAGTGAAAAGATACTGGGGAACCAGCAAAAATGGCAAACACTAACAAACCATAGGAAGGGCTGGATATGAGGTCACACAGGAAGTTCTAGACTGAGCATTTAAATTAGGGCAGTCTGAAAGTCAGAGCCAGGAGGTCTGGAGTGAGAGAGGAAGGCTTCTGGGAGGTCTGAAAGAGAGAGGAGAGAGCCACCAGTTCTGGAGTGAGAGAGGGGGTCTGACTGGAGAAAATGGCGGCAGAGCTGATGGAGCTGCAGGGACCTGCCGGGCACCCAAATTTATGAGAGATGCTTGGGCTGAACTGTGACCAGGAATGCTAAGTTGCAAACTTCTGCTTCTCTGAAGGACATACAGAGAGGCCACTCTCTTGGGATGTGTGCCTTCCTGTGATAGTTGACTCAAGAATTGGAAAATTTTAATTTAAGGTAAATAGTTATAAGCCTAGTAAGTAATGTGTATGTTAAAGCTTTTGTTTCAGAACCTACAGATAAGGTCCATCCTGGCTCCTGGGAGAAACAGCCGACCTCCCGGGGCACCGCTAAAGATTACCACCTGAGGACAAGTGGAGGCATCTGGGCCATTGTGTTCCAGGGAGAGACAGATGACCACCTGTCCCTGGGAACAATTAACTGTCCAGGACAAGAATGCTGCAGTTTCTTTCACCTAATTCTCCCTGAATTTCAACCCCCCTCACTGCACCTTGTTTATTCCCTTCTATAAAAACATTGGCCTGGAAAGAAAATGAGAGACAGTTCTTTTAGGATTTGAACCCACCATCTTCTCAGATTGCCAGCCATCTGAATAAAGTGCCCATAAAGATGTGATTTTGTAACAGGGTGCAGCCAAGAAGTGGGCCCAAATAGGGATTTGTAATGGGGCCCAGAACTCAAGGTGTCCAGGAAATATTAGAAATATATATATAGGATGTCCTCACCCCCACAAGTCTGAACTGGGGGGTATGGGACTCATGGAGCATGGCCATGCAGAGCTGTTTGCTATGGCAGCAGCTTTGCAGCTAACCTCTAGCATGGTCATTTAACATATCTGTAACCTTTAACTGGTTTCATAGATATGTTAAATAGCTGTGGCTATGCTTTGAACCAGGGGGATAGAAGTGACTGCCACCCAAGATGTAATTGGGAGGCAACTCCCCTGGACACAGCACCTGAGTGAGAACTTGGAGATGCTTGGCTCCATGCCATGGGGCTACATCTGCCCACAGTTACCATGGCAGCTCAGAAAAGCTGAAAGAATATGAAGTGCTGGCAGGTATAGTTGACTGAAGGAGGAGTCGGAAATGGGGCTGCAGAGGAAGATTGCATGGAGATTTAAACCCAGGCACGGCAGCCATGAGGCTCTCTGGACCAGGAGGAGGAGTGGGGACCCCTCGGCCTGAGAGACAGAGAGAGGACCATGTGGCTTTGGGTGGCTTCTTTTGCCACGCAGCCTAGGAAGCAGGAGAGACTTTGCCTGGAAGAAAAGGGGTGAAAGGACTCTTGCTGGTGGGCCATAAGAAGGTGCCACATGGTTTTGGATTAACTGGGGTTTTGGATTAACTGGAGATCGCGGTGGTGACACAGTGGTTGGGGTCGGAACTGAGGATCTGCCTGAATCACGGACTTCTACTTCTTTTCCTGAGATACGGTACCCTGGACTGGGCAAAGGGGAGAAGGACTGTGTGTGTGTGTGGGTATTCCAAAGAACTTTAGTATTTTAAAGGAGACATTAAGTAATTACTCCAAGCCTGTATAACTTGCAAATAAATAATCCCTTTCCTTTTTACTTGTCTCTGGCATCGAGAAACATCTTTCCATTGGTGGCGAGCATAACGAACCAGGTGCGGGGGTGGGATATGTTGGGTGTCCCTGCCCTGCTCTGTAACAATCTCTGTCTCTGCTTATTGGGTTTGGTAGTGACAGGCAGCGCGAGATCCAGTGTCTTTTCCAGTTTCACCTGTACTCCACCATGATCCAGTGTAACACGGCATGTATTTTCCTGAACCACTACGCGGAGGCTGAGAACAGTGCACTTCCGATCCTAAAGGAGGAAGCTGCTGCGAGAAGACGGAGACTCTGAAACCCATGAGTGCACGTTCTGGACAGGGTGGAGATGTGTTTGCACGACTGGCTGATGGACAGATAAAGAAATAGGGAACTCTTGGGCATGATTTTGGCTTGTAGCTTTTTGAGAAGCAAGGGAAGTTCTGGGTCTTGTGAGAGAGGAGGGCTCTGAGCAAGGGTCCTTCCATCCCCCTGCCCGAAGGTTGGAAACTTGTTAATCCTGTTTCCTTCAACACTAATTGTTGGGTTGTATGTAAAGGCACCAGGTAGCTGAGCCCGGTTTGCTCAGTAACACCATTCACAATTCTGTTTGCTTCTTGGGTGAAGTGCATGGTTGAGGACAGGATTGGATGAGAGATGTTTTTCTGAATGTGCTTATATATCCTTTGAAGTTTAAATTGTGTGAATATATCATTGATTCAGAAGTCAAATTATGATGAAAAAGAAAATGAATGCATTGTCACTATTTCATTTATTATTTATTTTCATACGCATTCCTTTATTTTCTATACTCTCAAGTTTAAATTAATAAACAAGGAGGTAATTGAATGCTAACTGGAACTTTCTCGGCACATTTCTCTGTTTTTCTGTTTGTATGTGGACATAGAGAACTAAATAATACTTAGTGCTGTGTAAGTTTGATAATAGGTGACTGCTTTTCCTTCTCCCTGAAGAGGACAAATGTTAACACAAATTACAAAGGCTTAGATTCAATCATCTTTTTGGAAGAAAACAAACCATCTTTGTTTGAGTTCAAGTAATAGTACAGTCTGAGTCCCTTTATTGCTATGTCTAGATTTATTTCCAGCATTAACCAAGCTCATTAACTAACTCCTGTTTGTATGTGTTGAGTCCCTTACCCTTTGAACTCAGCCTCATTTGCATGTTAGAAGACCCTTGTCCCTTAGAGCACAATAATGCCAGATGAAGGTGGAACTGATGAGCATTAGCAAGTTTTTTGCATTTGTTTCATAAATGAGATCATAGAATTATAGGTGCTAAAATAATGCTTTTTGTAAAGAACACAGTAAACATTAGGGAAAGTGCATATTTTATTATTTACTTAGTCTTTGCAACATGTCTGTGTGATAGATAAGAGAATCTCTTCTTTATGGGGGGGAAAAAAAGTAAAGTATTGGAGGAATTTACCGGAGAAAACATACATTCTGTTCTATGTCTCTGGATGATTTTATTGGAGAGATGCAGTCTTCACTAGGAACTATAGCTAGCACCATGCAGTGTGGTGGTGTGAGGGTGTGTTAGAGAGAATGATAGCAGAACTCCCTTGCAATGAGTCTCATTTTTCTACTCTTAAACATGTTTTCCTGTGTTGGCTGCAGTCTTCATCTTAGTTCTCAGTTGCCAAAGTGCTTTTGAGATTTTTCCTTTTTCTTGATAAATACTGATGTTACTTTTTCCTCTGTATCCACTGTTAACTTTAAGTGTAGTCTGCAAGGACCTAAGGGTCCTTGACACCCTTTCAAGAAATCTGAGAGGTCAGGACTAGTTGAATAATAACACTAAAATACCATTTACCTTTCTCACTATGTTGACTCATGGTACAAAAGGAATGAATTGTGAATAAAAATGCTGATGCCATAGCAGTGTCTCCCAGGATGCAGGTAACCATTGCTTTCTTCCCTGCTGTGCACTCACAAGGAAAAAAAAAGGCTAGCTATACTTATAAAAGTGCACGATGAAGTGGTAAAAATTACTAATTTTATTAAATGTCTACTTTTAAGTTTTCCAAGTCATTAGACTTTGTTTGGGAAAACAGGAAGTACACAAATAGTTTTAGTTCTGCTGCATGCTAAAGTCCAACGTTTATCTCTAGAAAGAGCACTTGTATAATTATTTGAGTTTTAAACTAGTTGTTTTTCTCCTGGACCACCATTTTTATCTGAAAGAACAACTGACAGACAATGATTTTTCAGATTCGAGTAGTCAGCAGATATTTTCTCAATAGTGAATGAAGTAGACTGTAATTTCAAAGAAAATAATGGACAATTGGCAACATTTGCTGCCAATAATGAGATTTGAGATTTCAAATGAAAATGATAATTTTTAACACTTTATTTATTTAATTTTAGAGAGAGGAGAAGGGAGTGAGACAGGGCAGGAGAAAAAGAGGAGGAGAAACACCGATGAGTAAAAGAAACATCAATCAGCTGCCTCTCGCATGCTCCCCGTAGGAGACCTGGCCTGAAACCCAGGTACGTGCCTGGACCAGGAATCAAACTGGTGACCTTCTGGTTTGTTGAACAGGACCCAACCAACTGAGCCATACCAATCAGGGCAAAAATTATAATTTTGAGAATTGTACTTACTGGTATGATCTTGTCAGCTTTTCAGTCCATATGGACTTTCTGATGAAACAGCTGTGGCATTTAACTATCAAACATAATTGATATTGTATAATAAAATGTGTTAAAACTTAAAAGATTTGCATAAATAAGTGAACCAATGTTTTTCAAATGATGAATGGATGGTGTTATGCAATCATGAATGAATAAAAGTTCTTTTCAGAGTGCACGATAGATCAGTGGATTTCAGTGTAAAGAGCATAAAAAAGCTTATTGACACGGTTTCAGTTTCTACATAACTTGTCAAGTCTTGGTGTAGTAACAAAGAAGAATATCCACAGTCGTCTAAAAAGCTTACTAGAATACTCCTCACTTTTCCAAGTACATGGCTGTATGACACTGGGCTGCCTTTGCACACAGTGAGTAACACAGTGTCTTCCAATGGCATGGCTGCAGAAGCAGTGTGAGACTCGGCCTCCCTTCTAATAATTCAGGCATTGAAGAGTATTTGAAAAAATGGAAATAATGTCTCTCTTCTCACTATTTTTGAAAATGTTATTTTTATTAAATAACGTATTTATATTTATATGTAATAGGCTTATCATTTTTAAATTTTAAATTAATGAAATACATATTTAGTTTTAATCTCTAATGTGCTGAATATCAATGAAAATAACTTACATAACCAAAAATTTGGGGTCTTTAATGTACTTTAAACATCTTAAGAGGTCTTGAAACAAGAAGTTTGAGAACAACTAGTCTACAAAAGCTTAAATATAGTAACAAGATTAATCACACTATTTGTTTGAGAATATCTATCAAAGGTATCCTAATAATAACTCAAGCATTGAACATTCACTGATAATGAGCAAAACATCTTTAAGGATCAGTTTGCTTAAATTAAGTGGAATGACACGCAGTTGAACCTTTAACAACACGGGGGTCGGGGTGCTGATCCCCACTCAGTCAAAAATCCACATATAGCTTTGATTTCATAAAAATTTAACTATTAATAGCCTACTGTTAATCAGAAGCCTTATTGATTGCATAAACAGTTGATTAACACATATTTTGTATATGTGTTATCTACCATATTCTTAAAGTAAGCTATAGAAAAGAAGGTGTTATTAATAAAGTCACAATGCTATATGTATAGAATTTATTGAGAAAAACCCACATATAAGTGGACCCGTCCATTTCAAACTTATGTAGTTCAAGGGTCAACTATACTGCTAATTTCTTTCTGTGAAAAGTTAAATAGAAAACAGAGCTCCAAATTAATCCAAGTTAATTAAAAAATAACTTACCTTTCTTTATATCCTGAATGGTTTAACATCTTTTGGTGGTGTTATTTACAGTGTTACATTTCTAAGCTTTGTTGTTGTTTTTTCTGGAGTGTTAGATGAAAATGAAATAGCTCATTTGCATGTTTGCATATATTTGCATATCATGCTTTAAAACTTTAATCCTTAGTATGTATACTAAAAAAAAAATGAATGAATTAGCACATTTACAGTGATTATATTCATGACCAATACTCTGGTGTACGATACTGAAATTCGTTAAATTAACTTATGTGACACTTTAAAATTATATACAGATAAATAGTGTAAAATGTGTAACCATGTATAAAGAGCTCACTATAAGATATAAATAACCTTGCATGGGACGAGGATGGGGGTAGAAGGTAAATAAGCAGTACGTAAAGAGATAAGACATTCTTTACTGACCCTGGCCGTACTGGTGTTACACAATATGTAGTGTAAACGCTGTCAACCCTGACCTAGATATAGGTATGTGTGTGTGTGTGTGTGCATTCTCTCTATTTACACGTTTTCTATATTAACATTTTATAGTTCACTTAAAAATATTTCAAGAGTTTTCATGGTGTCCTTGCTATATCTGTAATGCAATTTAGGTTGTACAATTATTTTAAAGTTATAGTACATTTTGTTCTTATTTTTTAAAAAATAAATAGGTACTTACTGTTTTTATTAGTGAAAATACAACTGAGGCAAATGTACAAATACTTTTTTAAGTCAAAATCAATAACTAGCCTCAGTAAGGCATTCAGTAAATTTAAGCTTAGTGTAAGTGTGACAAAAGAAGGAAAAAGGAATGTGTTGAGCATGCAATTATACATGCATATACTCATAATTATAATATAGTAATACTATAATATAATCAATATAATATAATCATGTTTCATAGATGGCATGATAAGATTGACTGACACAGCCAGAGGAATCCATGGAGATATATGTGAAGATACAGTTTGGTTGTAGATTCATTTTAAGGAAAAAAATATTCTAGAAATTTTTTTGAGGGGGGCGAAGTTTGTAAGAGCATTGTAAACATATCTTACCTTCTTCCCCATTCAATTTTCATGATATCAGCACAGTGGGTAAAAACAGACTCTTCAAATACTGAACAGTCAGGATAAAAATCGAAATCTTCGTTGTGGCATACAAAGAAATGACTTGTTCCTTTCCAGCCACTCGGGCCCCACTCAGAATCACTGTCCCCTCATTTACTATAAACCGTCCTGGTGTGACTTCCTCAGTTCTTTGCATAGGCCATGCTTTTTCCCATCTCAAAGCATCTCCTCAAGCCCGGTGCTGCTGTGAAAACCTCTGCCCTCATCTGGTTTTTACTAATGGATGAATGTTCCCAATTTCCCAAGCCCAACCCTCCACCCCAGTGCGGTGGCTACAACCTAAATTATATTCCTTTACCGTATGCTTTCTTAAGTACATGTGATTTTCTTGCATAATAAAAATCACACTTTGTATGCTGTATTTTCATATGAAAGTATGGGTTAATATCTTTCTTCACTTTGGAGAAAGTTTAAATTATATTCACTGTTGTATCCTTGGTATATAAAATCTTTCACACAGATAACTCTTGATATTTGTTAAATGAATTTTTTTAAAAAAGCCAGTATTACCATCTATGCTCAATTTCTTGCTCAATAACCTGAAAGATGCCCAACTCAGTGCTCTGAACAGTCACCGTTATTCCTTCCTTTTCCACATGTCATGTTTTTTTAAAATTTTATTTATTGGAATGTAATCTTTTGCCATTTGAGTTATTAATACAAATATTGCCCTGAATTTTGTATGACTGTGCTTTTTAAAAGTTTTATTTAGATATAATTATTATATCACAAAATTTAATCATTGAAAGTATGTAATTCCAGGTTTTTAGTATAGTTACCGAGTTCTACAATTATCATCATCATCTTATTTTAAAACATTTCATCACAGGGAAAGGAAACCCAGTACTTGTTAGCAGGCCCTGTCTGTGGCCCCTCCTTTCCTAAGCAAACCGCTAACCTACTTCCTGTCACTGTACATTTATGCGGGACATTTCATTTAAGTGTGATAATACAACATGTGGTCTTTGTGACTGGCATCTGCCTTTTTAATTCATTTTTAGTCACTACTACTAATATTTACTCACTTTTACAAAGATGCCAATCTGTGATTGATTGAGACTTTTAAAAGAGGCTCTTTGCCCACAGATAGTTTGAGAAGCACTATTTTAATAAACATGTGCATGTAGTTACTAGACCAGTGGCCATTTAGGTAATGATTGGAAGTTTTAAAAATGTTCATATATGATTAAAAGCAACATGCCACTCCTGCACACTTAACGTTCAGATAAGTGTTGAGAAACCTGTGAGAAGTAAGGCAGAAGATGTCTCCCAGGTGGACGCAACCTGGGAAGGAGAGTGGCAAATGAGGGAGCATCTTTAAAATTTTGTCCTCCACCAAAGCTCTGATTACTCAAATGTGTATCATAGATGCAGCCAAACCACCTAATGAAGCAGCATGTACTAAAGTAGTGCAGTTGTGTGTGGGTATGATAAAGACTGCTTTTCTCAAATATGTATATGTAATTGCATTTGTATATAATTTTTGAACTTTAATTTCCAGAATATGTGAAGGCCAAATCTTCATGCAGCAGAGCCTAGACTCAAAGTCTGCGAGAGTGGCTTCACAAAAGACATGTTTGAATGAAGCATGAATAGCAATTATATTCCACAGAAAATGTGAGAAAGACAGTGTTAGTAGCATAGTAGAGGCTTATCTGTGGTTTCATATATATATATAATTTATGTACATATTATATATATTTTAGATAAAATATATATTTAATATATAGGCCATGGTCTTTCCTGTCTCAAAGCATTTACTCAAGCCCAATGATTCTATGAAAACCTCTGTCCTCATCTGGTTGGGTAAAGCTCGATAAATTATATATATACATACACACACACACACACATATAGCATGTATATATATAACTTATCTAAACACAAAGACAAAATGAGGGAAGTGATCAATCCATTGAACCTAAAAGCTACTGTGATCTTATTCAGGATCATTCTGGTTTGAGACGTTACTGATTTAACCAAAATAATAAAGACATGGGAAAAGTTAGCTCATTATTTCCTAAAATTGACAGAAAGTGAATTAAAAAGACAGAAGCCAGTCACAAAATACCACATATTGTATAGTCTACATTTAATTGAAATTGTGTTCGATATATGTCAAGGACTGTTCTACCTTAAATATACCAAATATTTTAATTCTTACAATAACTCCATTTCTGTCATTCCAATTAAAAATGGTGTCCCATATCAACTAACTGGTAAAATGGGCTTTAGAACAGATTCTGGTTCCAGAGTTTATGTTCCAGTCATCATCCCCCCCCTTTTTTTGTTAACTCTAGGTTCTCCACCTCCTTGCCACCCCAACAAACAGAGTTCTATATATTAGTTCGCTGGCAAAGAAGGAAAAACTGGCACAACCAGCATCTTATCCTTGATTCCAGGACAAAACACTATTGGGACTTGAGTATTCTCTTTAAGGATGTGGACCACAATGAATATAATTAGTGTTCCTTCTTTGAGCCAGCTACTTGGGCTTTCGTCCCCTTCTTAGTTTTCTTTTTCTTTTCCAACACGTAAGATGAGAAGTAGCACTTTGAATCTTTATTTAAAGGATGAGCGCTGCCACAGAACCACCCTGTGGCTGGCAAGAATCCCACCCACTGTTACTGCACCCCAGGTACCACTAGTGACACAGCAGTTCCTTAGATTTTTCATCCCCCAAAGGATAACATAAACAATAGACTTACTTTCTATTGGCTTACAAACTCTTGAGACCAGATCGTTATAAATGCAGTGTAACATTTACTGGTTCAACTGCTTTTTTACTTTTGCTTGATGAAACAAATGTTAGCAATTGTACGTGTTACCACATTGCTGTGATTTGGTCAGCACTTGCTGACACCTGCAAGGGCATCATGTTCTCTTTTGTATTTCTTTTTTAAATCACAATATCTACCACAGAAAAATGAACTGGACATTCTCTTTTTTTTTTTCTTTTCCACTACAGAAGCAATGGAAACAAAGATGGTATTTACAGAATATTTCTTACACAGTTCTGTTGAAACGAATGAATTATGAAATTAATCCATCCTTAAAAATTGTCCCAACTGTAACTAGGATGCCTTTTGTGGATATAGTGTATAACCATACTTCTTGAATTAAACTTACCTTTTTATTTGAAAGTTTCCATCATGACAGAGATTCTTGATAATTTCTGAAATGAACATAAGTATATAATTTTGGGTATTAAAGAAGAAATATTATAGGAGTTGCATTACTCCTGCTTAATCAAAATTATTTTTTAGATCATATTATTTGTATACTAAGTGAGGTCTTTTAAACTGATACTGCCTATTTTTTAATTAAAAACAAAACATGAACCTAGCAAGAATACTAGCAAAATAAAAGTTCTTATTTTTGCTCTATGAAAATCTTACTCCAATTCTCTCTTTATTTTAGGTATGCAACACTATCTTTCGCAGGAATTTAAATGTCCTACTAATACCTTTGTATCTGTGCTTCAAAAACACCGATTAAACCTTTCAAGGGAAAAATAAAGGACAAAGTTTCAAGTTGATAAATGTGTTCAACTCACAAGAAGACAAAGGAACAGTGAATTCTTCCTAAGAGAAAAGCTGTCCTTTTCATGAGGTTTAAAGCATGGATCTCCTGGGTATATGGAGACATCAGTAAAAACTGCAGCATCAGCTATTTTTATTGATAATTTACTTTGATCATGCCGGTTAAATACTCTTTGTTTCAGGCTAAACTTCACATAAGTAATTAACTACATATAGTGGGGCATGAGGGTTTCTTTTCTACTAGGTGGGGATATTTTAGCTATTACCAAAGAGTGTCCTGAATAAAAGGCTCCACTATTGTTTGGTTTAATAATTACATATTTTAATTATTTTTCAAGATTTCGCAGTCTTTGGCAATACATGTTTCTAAAATTTACAAGAAAATGACAGGACCCAAAACTGTAGCTTCTATTGGAACAAACACAATGCATTAATTACATAAACTGTATTGGTTTTGGCCCTAAAGTGGCACATGTACAGCACATTCATTCATATGTAATCAACTACTTGATCAGTGTAGTTGCATAAGATGTCTGGAAAGTATATATGATAAAAGAAAACACTTCTTATTAGGCTGGAAAAAGGAAATATTTCTTAATAATTAAATTTTAGGAAAAAATAGAACAAAATCCATATTCCATTACATATTTTATTTTATGATCTACTCTTATCATTATTTATTTCTTTGTTAGTTCATAATTATCTATCATAAATATTTCCAAAAAGAGATGAAGCTTTGTCCTTAGTTCAGGTACAAACGCACAGACAATAGTTCCCTCTAAAGTATGTCATTAAGCTTTTGAAGGCTCAAAAAAGTTCAGTTCGTGATCCATCATCTATCTATCTTTCTAACAACAGAAGATCGTGCACACACGTGGCATCCAGAGAAAGGGCAAATCTTCATGCACACCCAGTGAGCACTTGCTCTTCGCCCCTCTGGTTTCTCCATTGGAAACTAGGTTTTAGGCCCAAAGTTTATTCCAGGGGCATTAGAAGCAAAGGTCACTGTTGTGTGGAGGGGAACTGAGGGCCATAGATGAGGGCAAGAGGTCATGAAGATGATCATAGACAGATGTTCAATCTATAATAATAGAAAGGGAAAAATATAAGTATTAAAAGGGATAAAATATAAAATATGTGATACTGTCTTTGATATATGGAAAGCAAATATTATTATTTTGATCAGCAATTGTGAAATAGGATTAAACTAATTTATTTTGCCCCTTCCTTATATTTTTAGCTTGCTCAGCTACAACCAAATAAAAAGCATAGCAATTTTTGTTAGTAAATGTTCATCCACTTCTTTCTGTATTTAGAGTTCTGTTTTTATGCCAATTTATCATAGTTCAGACCTTATTCTGAAATTAGTGTTACCTGCATACTTAGGGAAGAACAACACCATATTCTTTTTACTCAAAAGTATCAATCATGAGGTCAATACAATAACCTGACACTTTTTATTTATTACCAAAACCAAAAAAGGCTTATTTTGAAAAATCAAGAAGTGTATACAAGAGAAAAAATAAAAAAAAATAAATCCATCAGTTTCAAACTGGAAACAAAGCACAAGTCCATCAGCAGAAGAATAAAGAAATGTGCTGTAATCATACAATGCTATCTGTACATCAGAAAGAATGAATGAAATCTAGCTATCTACAACAACAATGAATTTCACAAAAGTAATGTCGAATAAAGGAAGCCAACTACCAAGTATTACATGCTGTGTTTCCAGTCATAAATTACTGAAA
The DNA here is from genome assembly GCA_004026765.1 of Micronycteris hirsuta. Taxonomy (NCBI): domain Eukaryota; kingdom Metazoa; phylum Chordata; class Mammalia; order Chiroptera; family Phyllostomidae; genus Micronycteris; species Micronycteris hirsuta. Next base: position 64,012 of record PVJI01003279.1, read on the forward strand.
CCAACAACACAAACTTATGTTAGTATTGGCAGAGGTGGTGATTTGGCAGAGCCATGAGAGGGTCTTTTTGAATGGTAGATATGCTCTATATCCTGACTTGTACAATATTTACAAGGGTATGTTAAATAGTTAAAAATTCACTGCCTTTCCTTTTTCTTTGTACATTATGATGCAATGCAAATGTTTTTGAATTTCACCATCATATAAGACAAGACTAAAAGCCTCTTAACCACAAATATGTTTTGTGATTTAGAAATGTTCAAATTTTAAAAAGTAAATATAATACACATATAATTCTAGTGGGGTCTGGGACACATACAATTATTAACATATTAAATCGGTTTAGCAAAAGATTGAATATTCAAACTAAGAGAGATGCACAAAGACTATGAAGAAATTCATAACACTTAAGTCTGGATTTTTCCCCCCAAATAGTAATTTCAGGGCTATTACTAGTTTTCACATGCTTTAAACATCTTAAACACTGTTAAATTACTTTTTAGCAACTATTAAAATAATTATATAGATATTTCCCTTTTTAATAATTAATGTAGTTAAATATGGCTTCAAATTTCTTATGTTGAGGTATCTTTGTATTCCTAGAATAAATGCTGTTCAGTCCTGGCCATCAATCTTTGAAAATATTTCTGAATTTCAATTGCTAATATTTTATTTTGAGTTTTTTGAAAATATTTACTTATTTTAGAGAGAAGGGAAGGGAGGGAGACAGAGAGGGAGAGAAACAGCAATGTATGGTTGCTTGTCACATGGCCCTCCCTGGGGACCCGGCCTGCAACCCAGGCATGTGCTCTGACCGGGAATCGAACCAGGACCCTCTGGTTCCCAGTCCGTGCTCAGTCCACTGAGCCACACCAGCCAGGTATATTTTGAGTTTTTTAATTCTAATGTTCAAAGGTCCTATTTATTTCTTTTTATGCATATCCCTATGGTAAGTTAATAAGACTTCAAAACATCAGTTCTCTCTTTTTATGATATGTGATTAATTTCAGGTTTAATTTACTCTATTTCTTTTCCTAGTTTTATTGATTTATTTATGTATATGTTTACATATTTATGATACAGCTTCCTAAATTAAATATTTTCCATTTTAAAGTCTTCTATTATTATAACAACTTTTGAAAGTACTTTTAGTTATACATTTTCCACTAATGCATTGTCTTTATTTGAAAATTTTATTTACCTATGCTCATTAAATATTTTTGTGAAATTTTGTTTTAATTTGTATTGATTAGAGTACTTGGAAATAAAAATATTGAATATAATGTGCTTTATTAGTTTCTGTCATTCAATCTCTATTTTTATATCACATCTTTCTCATTAAAGATAGTCCCAAATATATGCCCAATTTGGGACAGTACATTGCTAATGTTTACATATTAAAACCCAAGAGTTCTAATATAAATGTCTGATTTTGAAAAAAATCATAGCACTATTTACATTACTCCAAAAATTGGTTGGAGATTAAATAGAAGTTGCTTTATATTTCTAAAATACAATTTTACAAAAATCCACTCTTTTACAAAAAGGTTTGAATGTAAAACCTGAAATCATAAAACTCTTAGAAGAAGGCATAGAAGTAAGCTCTTTGACACTGGCTTTGGAAATTATTTTTTTGAAGTTAACACCAAAAGCAAAGGCAACAAAAGAAAAAAATAAACAAGTGGCACTATATCAAACTAAAAATCCCTTGTGCAGCAAAGGAAAACATCAACAAAATAAAAAGGCAACCTACTGGAAGGAAGAAAATATTTGTAAACCACATATCTGACAAGGAGTTTAATATCCAAAACACATAAAGAATTCATACAATTCGATAGCAAAAAAAAAATAATAAAGCACCCATTTTTTAAAAATATGAGCAAAGGAGTTGAATACACATTTTTCCAAAGAAGACATATAAATAGCCAAAAGATACATGAAAAGGTCCTTAACATCACCAATGATTAGGGTATTGCAAATCAAACCACAGTAAGTTACCACCTGACACCTTTTAGAATAGCTCTCATCAAAAGGACAAAAGGTAGTAAGTGTTGGGGGAACGTGGAGTAAAAGGGATCTCTGTGCTTTGTTGATGGAAACATAAATTATGTGATGACCAAGAAACACAATATGGAGATTTCTCAAGAAAAAATTAAATATAGAACTTCCATACAATGCAGTAATCCGATTTATGGGTATATAACCAAAGGAAATCTAAACAGGATGTCAAAGACCTACTTTCACTCCCATATTCACTTCAGCATTATTTACAATATCCATAATATGACTTTTGAATGGGTGTATGTGGGGATCCCCAAAAAACAGAATATACTTATTAAAAATTGTGTATATATTCTTACATGTTTAAACTTCAGTCACTTTCAAAGTGCACTCCATCTGATGCAGTACACCTTTCAAAACAATTTTTTCCCCTGCTCAAAACAGTTTTTGAACTCTTCGATTTTGATACCTTTTAGTATTTTTGCCATTTTTTGTTTCACCTCTCCCACATTGCCAAAGTGTTTCCCTTTGAGGACTTTTTTTCATCCATGGAAATAAAAAAAAATCGTTTCGGGAGAGATTGGGTGAATGGGGTGGGTGGGGCATGGCGGTCACGCAGGTTTTGGTCAAAAACTATACTCATAAATCAACCATCATCAAATGGGCAAACACATTGAAACAGTCTTCAAAAAAATCGCTGAAGCCAAATGCAGCCTCTCAAAACAGTGCCAGCTGGTGCACTGATACAGACCGTTCCTAGAACACTCACCTCACTGGGGAAACTTGTACTACGAGGGACCTGCTCTCCAGAAGATAATTCCATTTTGAGGGGTCATACACACACATGCACACATACGTATATGCACACACATAAATATATATACACATATACATATATATGCACACATGCTAAAATATTACTTATTAATGAGAAATAAAGAAATTGTGCCATTTGGGAAAATATAAACGAACTTTGAGGGCATTATGCCAAGTGAAGTAAGCCAGACAGAAAAAAAAAATACTGCACCTTATCACTTATGTGTGAATCCAAAATAAATAAATAAATAAATAAATAAATAAATAAATAAATAAAAAGTAAAAAGTCAAACTTCCAGAAATAAAAAGAAACAGGGGCTTGGGGCGGAGAAAATAATGAGAGGTTGGTAAAAGGGTGAACACATTCAGCTTTTAAAAATTGCCTTTCTTTTCTATTTACCTTTTAATAATTCTGTATTATATTTAATCATGGTTTGTATGATTAACTAGTTTGTATGATTACTAGTTTTCCATGTTAGTGTTTTTCAAATAATATAATCTATTAATTGTACATGTATACACTTTTCTCATAATTTATTTAAAAATAGTTGAAACAAAAATTTTAAACATATTATGACAAAACAAGAAATAGGAGGAATACTATATTATGATTATTAGATCGGGAAGATACGTCAAAATTAAGTCTTCATAACTTGTGTTTCTTTATACCCCTCATTCTCTTCAAGCCTCAACTGAAACGTTTTTCCTTGAAGTCTTCCCTGACCACTCTTTTTAAATGGGAGTACTCTTCTTCCCATCTCATTGTTTACACTTTTCAAATAACATTTATTAGTATCTTACAGCTAGAACACACTTCTCCATACATAAGTCTGTCTAATGTGTTTCTTCTGCACATCTTGTCAGCTGAGAAACTGCTCTTTTGTCCTACACTATCTTTTCGGTGATGCTTGTACAGCAAACGGTCTTGGAAGGTGTACAGTATGTCCTTCAGGAGCAAAGTCAGACATTCTTCCTGCCCCTTATAAAAGATTCAGATTCCCAAATCTAAAGATTCTTCTCTGGTGACACAATACGTTGTCTGTATAGGCGTCGTCTGCCTTCTTTACTTCTTCCTGTGTGAACTGGAGTCAGGGACCCAGCAAAAGAAAATGATGTCATTGCTATTGCTTTTGCTTTGGGGAATAAAATCCTTTAGCCTCTGACTTGGGAATCTCACGTTCTCTGTCAACATGCATAAGACTGTGGCAAGCTAGTTCGTTAGCTTACAAGTACAGTAAAATCTCAAATACCTCACATTTCTTGATAATGATATAGTTACATTTTACTTTCTCATTTCTTACATTCTGCCCTCCCAGATACATAATGTAAACTCCGTAAGGGTGTGTTGCACTTCTTGGAAACTCCTCACCATTAACAAGAGGGAATACTGGATAAGACTCCATGATGGTGCACTGCATGGCAGGATCAGCCAGACAAGAGTTATTTTTGTCATTAACATTCTTGGTGACATATCAGAGAGAATGTTGACTATGACCCTGGTATTCTGAAGAACATTCAGACAGCGCCATCTTTTTCCTTCAGGTATGGAGAAATCTCTATAATAAACACAATGTTAGGTTGTTTAGAATTTTGTTTTAAGCTGAAAGAGCATTTTATTAGGCTATATTTTGTAGATGGTATAAAGACATATTAGGTACCTACAAGCTTTTTATCAGAGTTTGCTTGTCAAGTGTCTAGAACATTTAACCAGTGCCCTCTTCCACAGCTTATAGGCATCACATTTCTTTGCTTGTTCATTAAATAATAGCTCATAAACAGCCTTCTGTTGAGTATTAGAGAACCCGATTTCTTTTGTTAATTTTTTTGTTATAATCTTTCTAATAATTTCTTATAGGTAAATAATTTTGCTTGGGATCCCTTTCACTCTGCTCAGCCCATCCTCTCATTTATCACAACCTTGCAGGTAGTGCACATACTTGCTGGGTTGTAGCTCCAGATTAAATTGTGTCGGGGGAGGCAGTAGTGGTGGTAGAATATACAGATGTCGCAGTTTAAATCTACATTCATATTCATGTTTAGGTATATCTTTTATTCCTTACTCAGGAAGCTGCTACAAGGAGTCTATTCCAATCCTGTTAGAGGAAAATTAGCTTCTGGACTTTCTTTCCTTACAGAATTCTTGTCAATTACAAGATAATTGCACTTCTGTAGATTTCATTGTCTTCATGGGATCTGTTGGGTAACAGAGCTATTTTTAAGTACTTTGCAAAAAAATGAGTCCTGTGTATTTCTACGGAAGAGGGAGTCATCTCCTTTTCCACATCTCTGTATCTAGCTACAGTTTCTAAGGGTGTCTAATAGTCAATGTTTAGTGCAGAAATTAACTTGGCATTTAAATTTTCTATTAGAACTTTTCCTGAAGTTTAAAAACATTTAAAGATCTTTTGTCATTCTTAAGTAAAATTTATTTGTGGTGAACAGCTTTTTCACTTATAAAGAGTAATGTCTGTAATTATAGTATGCAAAAGATAAATGATCAGAATTACATGTTTTTATAAAGTATCAGCTATATAAAATATCACACTTCTATACTGTAAATAAATTAATAGGTTCTTTATATTGTTGAATTAGGGCTTTTGCTAGTCAGAGTAGTGTCCATGAGCCTAAAGGGTACTGATTTCTTCAACATCTGTAGGAGGCACGGAGCGGGACATTTTCTCTTCAACTTGAGTAACTATAACTAGTCTATGCAAAAAATTCAGAATCTTATTGACAAAAATCATATATAGGAAGACTTATATATATATTTTTTCTTAAATTGCCACAATGACTTTCTGTAGTGCTTTTCTTTTATTAGAGAAAAATGTTACCAACTATTGGTATATCGTCAAAAAACCTGCCTTTACTGAAATTGCACAGAAATACATTAGAAGCTCTGTGGCCAGATTTTATTAGTTTACAAGACTATAATTCCAACTTTGCTTTAAAAAGCATAGCATCAGCTTGGCTGGTGTAGCTCAGTGGATTGAGCACGGGCTGGGAACCAAAGGGTCCCGGTTCGATTCCCAGTCGGGGGCCCAGTGAGGGCCATGTGAGAGGCAACCATACATTGCCTTCTCCCTCTCTTTCTCCCTCCCATCTCCTCTCTCTAAAAATAAATAAATAAAATCTTAAAAAGCATAGCACCAGCAAAATACAGTTTGGTTTGCACCAATTTATGTATTTAACTAAACCACCTGGTTTTACAACAGCAAAACATTTCCACATAATTCGCCAGCCCCATCGAGGAAGAGCGGACCTGTGAGGCCAGGTGCAGGAGCCCACTGTTTCTCCCCATTTCATTTAAACGTGAGCTTTGACTGGAATTATGAAGGAAAAGGATTTCAGTGGCATCGTAATCAGGGTCCCAGTGATGATCAGATATTTGTTTTATAATGGCTGCAAGTCTAATAAAATACCATAATGGTGATAATATTTAACGTTTTTGATATCTTTGTTCAATATTTTTACTTCCAGTCTTATAACCCATCTACTTGGAATATGGAAGTAAAAGATTGTTTCAAAAGATTCTGCTGGCTTTTTGCACTTTATAACTATGTTTCCAGATTTTTTAATTGGATTTTTAGATCAGGTTACTTAGGTTGTTTGTCATTGCCATAAAACTACTTTGCTTGATCATACTTTTGTGCTATTTATGCTAGAATGGTTAAAATAAAATTAACTGAAACTTGTCACTGTCCTATGCTAAAATACAATTCTAACTTAGGCTAAAAAAGTCATGTCCTAATGTGTATTCATGTTTAAGAGATATGCCAAATGAAATTACTGATCCTTTAATGTATTTTGTTAACTTTTAATTTTAGAAAGCACAAAAATATGAGAAATAAAATGTTCAATTGTATTTTCATTTATTCCCCCAAAATGATGAAATCAACTGGTTATTTATAACTATTTTATTAAAATTGCTTTTTTAAAAGCTGTATTTTAAAAAATATAGTTCTAAAAAATTTCCCATTTCCCCTTATTTCATAAATGGGAATCATTTTCTTTAAGAGGAAAAAGAAATGTTAAGTTTCAACTTAAAGTAAGTGCCACTGTTGAAGATCAGAGTCTAATGACACTTGGAACTTACCCATCTTGTTTTGTAGGATGAAATGGATCCAAACGATAATTAGAACACAGCAAATCTAGGAAACATTTCTTGAGGAATGAAAACAGGTAGGTCTTCTATAGCTCCTGACTCCATATGATCCTTTTTTTTTTTCTTTTTACAAAAGATTATAATCTACCAAGTAAAAAGTGCATTAAAATAATTCTTTTATGAAATTTCGCTTCAGGTTTCATATATCTTGTAATAATTCCAAATCTGCAACACATTTTCTTCTCCTCACAATTAAAGCCCAGAATCCTTCCTTAGAACCACCCATTATACAATCCCTAGTGGCACATTTCTGTGCCATTCTATTCCAGTCTAGCTAATTTCTTCCCAGTCAGGATGTTTGCTCGGCATTCAGTAGAGATTGAGTTTATAAAACATAAAAATGTCCATCCAATTCACTCAAAAGTTTGATCAGTCCTTCTTTATAGCAATGGGTAGAAAAAACATTCAGAAGGTTTATTGGCATTTTGGCTTTTTAGACTGTATTGTTTTGTCATTATGTCGATAATACCCACTTAAAAGTTCCTGTGTGACAGGCACGACAGCATAGCCTGGGCTCTGAGACAGACGGTTTTCCCACTGAAAGCATCATCACAGCACCATCCATCATGGTCTCAAGTCAGAGATTCAAATGGAATCCTGAGTCATCTTACCACCTGTACTGAGGCCTCCCCCTCAGTATTTATAGCCCAAACCAGAAGATACAAAAATAAAGATTAAAGCTTCTCAGAAACGTGAAGGGTAACTACCACTTTATTGATGCAATTCCCATGAAAATTTCATATCTCTTTTTAAAACGACTGTCTGTGCTTATATAGAATGGGAATCTAGAGAAAAATAACATGCTTTGGGCTGGGTTGAAACAGGAAAATACCTCATTCTCTTTCATGCACTGCATACTCCACCACAATTAGACATCTCTTCCAACAACAAACAAGGATTTCTAAAAGATTACTGTTTCATAAAACTAGCACATCTAAGTGTGATTGACTGTTAAAATGTAAGATAATCTGTACTCTCAGGTCGTATCTAATTTATGCCATTTTTATTGTCACTTTCCTAATGGTCTACTATCAAAATGTACAAATTTTTGAATGATTGAAGGAAATAATTCATTGAGTTCCCATAATATCTATTGATATTTTTTATCTTTTCAAAAAATATATTTTATTGATTATACTATTACAGTTGTCCCATTTCACCCCCTTTATTCCCATCCACCCCCCATCCCCCCCATTCCCCACTCTTTAGTTTTTGTCCATGAGTCATACACATAAGTTCTTTGGCTTCTACATTTCCTATACTATTCTTAACCTCCCCCTGTCTGTTTGCTATCTACCGTTTATGCTACTTTTTCTCTGCATCTTTTCCTCCTCCCTCTCCCTCCCACTCCCTGTTGATATCTCTCCATACCTTATATAAATCCCTTTAACATTTCATATAATAAAGGCTGTGTGATGATGAACTCCTTGAACTTGACCTTATCTGAGAAGCACTTTATCTGCCCTTCCATTCTAAATGAATGTTTTGCTGGGTAGAGTATTCTTGGGTGTAGATCCTTGCTTTTCATGATTTGAAATACTTCTCTCCAGCCCCTTCTTGCTTGGAAGGTCTCCTTTGAGAAATCTGCTGACAGTCTTATGGGAATTACTTTGTAGGTAACTGTCTCCTTTTCTCTTGCTGCTTGTAAGATTCTCTCCTTATTTTTAATCTTGGGTAATGTAATTATGATGTGCTTTGGTGTGTTCCTCTTTGGGCCCTGCTTCTTTGGGACTCTCTGAGCGTCCTGGAAGTCTATTTCCTTTGCCAGATTGGGGAAATTCTCTTTCATTATCTGTTCAAATAAAAGCTCAATTTCTTGGTCTTCCTCTTCTCCTTCTGGCATCCCTATGATCCAGATATTGGGTCATTTACAGATGTCTCGGAGGTTCCTAAGCCTCTCCTCATTTTTTTGAATTCTTGTTTCTTCCTTCTGGTCCACACCGTTGATCTGAGTCACAGTTTCCTTCCCTTCCCTATTGGTTCCCTGCATATTTTCCCTCGTTTTCTTTAGCATATCCTTAATTTGTTCATTTATTTGCGTCCACCTTTCTTCCAATTTTGTGAGCATCCTGATTACTAGTGTTTTGAACTGTGCATCTGATAGCTTGGCTATCTGTTCGTCTCTTAGTTGTAATTTTTCTGGATCTCTGTTCTGTTCTTTCATTTGGGCCTTTTTTTTCCCCCTCTGCTCACCTGTTACTTTAAGGGGTGGAGCCTTAGGTGTTCACAGGTGCGGGGAAACCTATTGTGTTGTGAAGCTTCCTTTGGAGGCAGTGCCTGGGAGGGAGCAATGGTGCTTGCTCTGATTGCTGCTGGCTCCCAGTCACCCTCACCCTAATAAGCTCTCCTGTGAGGCTGGGAGCTGCTCTGGCCGCTAGTCCAGAGCTTTTTTCCCCCGCGATGGTGGGTTGCAATGGTGAGCCGCGCGGTCTGCTCTGCTCCCTAGCTTCTTCTCCCGGTCTATTTGTGCACAAAAGCGGGACTGCTGGGTCCCATTGGCCTCTCCGGGTACACTGGCTGTGGGCTTCCCTGATTGCTCAGCGGTGTTTTGGCCAGGCACCTGCAGTGAGTCTCTCCAGGCAAACTGCACTCTCGCTGCACACTCTCTGTCCCACTTTCCAGTCTGGATGAACGTCCCCTCTAACTTCTTGGGTGTCGTACTTCCACTCAGTTCGATTCTCTGTCCATTCTGGTTGTTTGTTTTGCTATTCAACTTGTTGTTTATCCTCTCTGGTTGTAAGCAGCGGCGCAGTGTGTCCACCTATGCCTCCATCTTGGCCGGAAGTCTGATACATTTTTTTAAAATAGCTCTTTTCCTCCCTCTTCTCATTTTGTTCTAGCAGAAGAATTTCTTAAACATGTATAAATGAAAAGTGAATTAACCCGTGGTCTGCTAGGGTCAGTTTTAAACACTGTTATTCACTAAGCAGCACATATCAAAAATGATTAAGCATTTCATAAAAGTACAGTGGCATAAAATGGGAGACATAACAAAATTGGGATTTATTAATTTTCTCCTCTCACTTTAAATTTAACCAATTTTGGGGCAAACATTGGCTATAGTATGTACTTTAGAAACATGTGTCAACAAATCAACTAAGAGACTAAACCTTTTGCACATACCCAAACCAGAAGCCCGAGCAATCTCTTCATTCTTCACTTTTTTTTTTTTTTTTTTTTTTTGAGAAATAAAGAATGTAGGTAACTGGGGGACGGGGAAGGAATCTGAGTTATTTTATGGTTGTCATCTATTCTTTCCATTCAAGAAAGCATAATTTTCTCCTGGAAGGAAGCAGATTTTATGCCTCAGGCTGAGCATAAATCAAACAGAAATGCTATAGCATACACTGTAATTTTATAAACTATCATGTTGTGGAAAATAGAGTTAAGCTGCAATCTATGATGCAGTTACCATCCCTCTAAGGAATAATTGAGTAATGGGCAAGCAGCTCTAAAGAGCTTTGGGTGTTGTGATCTTTTGGCATGTCTGGAGAATGGCTAGGCTCCTTCAGGTAAATGATTTGGGGGAAGTTTTCATACTGCCTTTTACAATAATAAAAATGTTGCATGTAGGCAGGTTTCAGTAAAGACATGAATATCTTTCATAACACAAGTGTATTTTTAAGCTATTCAAGTAATAGCATTTTCTCCCAGATAATATTTATATTAATAGCTCTAAAAATTGTGAGGTATTTCTTCACAAAAGTTTACATTTAAAATACAAAAAAGAAAGATTTTATTATAACCTTCTAGAACAGATTTTTTTAATAAAATGCAATATGTATGTAAAATTTGGTAACGTTTCTGAATGTCATAGTTTACAATGTTATAAATCTAATAGGTCACTGTGAATCAGCTCCAGCAAAAGAGTTCAGCTGGGACAAACAGTGCGATATTAAAGAGCGATTTTTCGCATTTACCTTGCATTTTCCATACTCAAAGAATCATCAACTCTCAACTGCCCAGTGTGCTAATAGCTTATAGCATTTACTTTTTGTCTCATTCTCTGCTGCCTGCCTTCTGGGTATTTCACCAGTCATCAGGCATCACCATCACATGCTAGCCAGAGGAAAAGAAATGAAACTTTCAAGTCAGTCAATTTCATTCCTCATTCCTAGTACTTTTTTTTTTTAACAGACCAGTGGAGGATACTTTGAAATCATTGCTTAAACTGAAATATTATATTAACTTCATCTGTCTCTTATCTATATTGTGTCACTTGAAATTACAAATATTATTCACTTTTGACATCTTGAGCACAGAATGTGAAGTCTCAAAGATATATTTCTATGTTTTGTGCAAAGTACACTACAATTTAGGAAAGACTTGGCAAATTCATGTCTTTTTATTGTCATAATCTCTGTCAGATATTTTGATTATAAAATTCATACTTATATGTTTATTGTAAGGAGCTAAACCATAATAAATAATTCCAAATTCTATATGTTATAATTTAATATTACCAACAATAATAATGCATTTATTCCACTACTTATTTGTTATCAGCTCTATGTGTGCTACATTATGTGAAATAACTCATACCATACTTATCTTCAAGAAGTACACATTTAAAAGCATTTATATAAATAACTAAATTACAAAAAATGGTAATAGCATGCATTAAAGTGTGACCATAGATATTTGGGAGACTGGAGAGAAGAAAGCCAATGATTACTTCAGTTTGTTAAATATGGTAGCAATATTGATTTTCAACATTCCAGACAGACCAAGGCTAATATATGTGTTATTGCTGGCCCTTTACCACAAGTTTATGAATCATGTCTAAAGATTGTAAGCCTTTATTTTGGGATCTAACTCCTTCTAATCTTACTAAATTTAATAATTTCTAGTATTTGATTTAAAGTAGTAGGCATATGACTCTTCTTTTCACTTGAATAATTAGAGGCTTTGGAGGGTTATTTATTGACCTAATTCAATACTGTTGTGTCTCAGAGAGTAGGGAGGCCCAAGGGGAGAGAGGGGCTGATGGGGAAACTGCCCCTAGGTGGGGCAGTCAGAACACACACAATATTTGATGGTTAAGTTCATTGTCTCACTTGACCAGGGTTTGTGGCACCCTTTCCCCTGCAATTGCAATAGTAGCATCAAAGATCATTGATCACAGATTACCACATAGGGATAATAAAAAGTTTGAAATATTGCAAGAATTAGCAAATGTGATACAGAGGCACAGTGAGCAAATGCTGTTGGAAAAATGACAATGATACACTTGCATGATGGTTGGTTGCCACAAACCTTCAATTTATATAAAAAAGTGTCATATCTTAAAAGAACAACGAAGTGCAAGAGAATGAGGTATGCTTGTCTATATATATACATACACATATATTTATACATGCACAAATTATCATTAATTTGTACACCTAAGATTTGTGTCCTTTATTGTGTATATGTTATGCTTCAAAAAATTGATACCAGTAATATGTCAGTTATTTTATACAAGCAGTAGGAAAGAGAAAAATCTAAAGAAAAAAGTACTTATTGAAAGTAAAGTACTTATTGAAATACAGTACTCACAAAATAGTAACAAAGACATACTTCTTGTCAACATAATTGTCAGTCTTGAAATCCACAAGTATTTAATGTTGAAAATGATGTCATGTGTCTAAAACTTATAATCACAAAAATCACTACATAGTCAACTACTTCCTAGGCAGTCACTTCATTATGACATGTCTTTTTTTTAAATGTCAAGGTTTTTTTTTTTTTTGGTGAGTTTTTTTAGTTTTCATTGTGATTTTGTACTGAGTGTTATAAATCACCTAAGTTTCTTTCGTTTTGCTGGGGGTAGAAGTCAAACCTAAATTCCACTTGTGTAGGTGTGGAAAGGGAAAAGGGTATTGTTAACTGGTGGTGTTGAGTGGCAGCAGCCTAGGGCAGTAGGAGTGAAATGATTCCCCTGTGTCACCTTATTGATCAAATGAGTCACCTAGAGCACTTTCATTGGAGCTCCCTAGTTTATTGACTATTTCCAGTCTAATGCAACCTGAAGCATGTAAAAGACTCTTTTCTTAATGCCAGCTTCAAATATAGTGTGATAGGAAGATAAAAATATCTTCTTTCCTAATTTTAACTTGATTTTCTGAACTTCCTATAGTTTATAGCAGGTATGATTGATAGTATGAAGGTTTCTCAGTTTTGTAGACAAGTGAGACATTCAACATTGAACTACCCATTCAATTTTTAGATCTTTAGTTTAATCTTATCCTAGGGAATAGACACACACATTTTTATCACCATTATATTATTTTCTAGCCCTTTACTTTGGCTGGCTTTTCCCTATAAACTTTAAACTGCTTCAATTTAGTCCCCTTCATTCTCTCATAAAGACCTTGTCCTTTCTGAAATGCTAACTCTAATTCTGACATCTATTTTCTGTCGAGATTTTTTTCTATTCGGGAATATTATTGAGATAAATGTAGGACCTCAGTTTTTGGGTTTTTTTTTTTTTTTACTAATTATGTTCTTATGGTGTTATAAGTAACTAAACAAGCAGTGCAAAATATATTGATTTCATTAACATGTCCTTGTCTAGGGTTACTGGTAAAGTGGGATCTCAAAGGACAAATGTCATTGTGAGTGAAAAGGTCTCTGGGGATGGGATGAGTAGAATGACTACATTTTGTCCCAGTGCTAATATGCTGGGGCTTTTTGGAGTTGTATGAAATATCAGCCAGGTAGAAAGTTGCACATTTAACTACATAATGTAGCCTTGGTGAGCTCTCTTCAACTGTAAAACATTAAATGAGTAATCTAGTAAACCACAGAGACAAAAATATCAAACAAAACAATATATGTACCTTGGCCCTTAAGCTTCTTCTCATTCTCTCTATATATTATATTGGTTTTATTTGTGAGTTCCTATTACTCTAAAGCTACTTAAATTTCTTATTCCCAAGACTCTGTTCACTTCTTGCTACTCTTCTACTCATGCATTTTGTCTCTTGGTAATCTCCTCTACTTTAGTGTTTTATCTAATTCCTGTATTCTAATGACTCACATATCTCTTCCTTTCTCCTGAATTTCTGATAGGAATATCCAGATTATTTCTGGACACATACAATTGGAGTATTTAATGAAATCCACAAAAATAAAATGTAGTGCTAATTTATTTGTCACTATGGTAGGCACATATTTTATTTTATTACATATTCATAACAATGCTGTGAATTACCTATTATTACCTTTTTTTAATGAGCAAACAGTTCATTTAATGACCAAACAGCTCATTTAATGAACAGCTCAGGTATTCCTCTTACACATTCCTACATTTTACTCTAGTGGGCATTATTTCTTTTTCTGAGACACAGCCCATTCCAAATTACTTCCCAGTCCTTTCCTACTAGATTCTCATTTTAATTATTATTTACTGAATTTGAAGATCTTTTCCCATCATCATAAAAAACATGCCATAAATACAAAGTATGACTCTTTACTGAAGCAATTCATGGTAAGTGTGCTTAGTGTTGTCTTGACTGTGACTTTCTAATCTGTTGACTCTGATTTTCTAATATGGGCTTCTTTCACATTTTGGGTTAAAAGCATTACAGACATTTCACAGTTCTGTGTGCATTTGTTCATCCTAGACTTGTAAGGTTTGGCTGATCTGTAATAATTTGTTCTGAGTTCACTGTGCTAACTCCATTTATACTTACTACCTAAACTTAATTCTCGTTCCTCCTCCTGAGCAATTGAGTACCTTGTTTGAATTCTCCCTCTTATTAATAAAGCTCATTCAAAAATTAAAATTACAAGAAAGACTAAATTTTGAATATAAATGTTGATTAAAATTGGAGAAAATCAAGTGATATGAAAACTAAAATTTCAACTCCATAAATTGATTGCTGTTATGAACAAAACAGATATCTATAGAATGGAAATAGTTGTTATGTGAGGAATATGAGATTCTGTCTGAGTTTTAAATATATGTTAATATATTTATGATTATTGTTTTAATGTTTAAAGCCCTTAAAGTACAACTCAAACAACAATACTGAATTTTTGTGTGACATAAATTTGCTTTTAAAAATTATAGATACATGAGGGATGAAAAAAGCATAGAAGTTTTGAAATTGGTAAGTTGTATTGAATAAATAGATTTGAGGATAAGCTTTTTAATAGTCAAGACAATTTTATAGTTCTAGAGTCTAACAATCCACAAACCTGATTTTTTTTAAAGCAGCAGTTAAAACAGATATGAAGAAATTTAAGTTAAAGATAAATATAAAGAGGAAGATTCCACATTTTTTCTTTATTTCATAATGCTTGCCCATGGACGGCCAAATAAAAACTCCCTTACGCATGTCTGCTTTTTCACTGGAGAGCGGAGGAAGAAATGTATGACACTCTTTTCACCATGCAATTCCTTCTTTGTTCTCTTCCATGGATAGAAATGGCGTATGTATATTGGGAACAGTGCCATCTGACATTTATTGAAAAGTTCTTCCTTAAAAGAACCTTAGTGTTGTATCTTAAGTCTGTCCATTAGACTGTCTTTTTTTTTTTTTTTTTTCCTTTGGCAAGCTTTGTAATGTTTGTTGAAAATCAAGACATGTTGTACTATGGGGAACAGGAGCTGAGGGAAATAGGACTTTATTATGACAATTTATGTTGGTAAGCGTGGCCTGTATCTAATGTTTATTGTAGCTGTAGGCGAAGGCTTAACATTCCTGTAGCATACCTGTTTTTTTCTTCCCTCTCAACTTCAGGGCTTCCTTCCCTGGTACTGCTGCTCAGAGAGAGACTGGACTTTACCGCTCACTGTCATCCTGGAGCTTCCTTAGTATAGAGCTGGAGGAAAGGGGCATTCTGTGATTTTCGAATTAAGTCTTTAAGTTGGTCTGTGTATTGGGGCTGTGGTCTTCTGCAGTGTTTCAGACTGACCTCCATTGGTGTAACATTTTCCCCCTGCTGTCTACATTGGCTTCAGCCTTCCTAATCTACTTCCTTGAAGCCCTGTCCCCCATTGACTATTCTCCCCACTCCTAGGTTAGAAAGGCTGGAGAGCTGGAGTGGGAAAGAATCAGGTCCCCCGCTGGAGAAGGTTACTGCATTGTGCTGCGGCAAAGTGGTCCTTTATTAAGAAGAAGACTAGGACAATTCACAAAGCATCCAAGAGAAGTCATTGATTTTTTCATTTGTTGAGCTGTTTCTTATTGTAAGGATGGTAGAAATGATTTCCAAGGTCTTTATAAGTAAGAAACTTGAAGCCCCTGAATAGTATTTTTAATCATAAGCATTAAGTTTAATGTTTTAAATTTAATAGTATAAAAGTAGAAGTGGAATTAAGAAATTCATTAGCTTTATTAAGGTAATAAAAATGTTATGAAAAACATTTTAATGTTACAGTGATTATTTTTATACCATGTATTTATTCCCTCTTCATTTCTTTTAATCAATCACTTATTTGAGAAAACGAGAAAATTAATGCATTTACATTTTATCTCACTTTGTCAACTGCACCCCAATATTTTCGTTGCTTCTGATGTGCCTTTCGTTTTAACAGTGGTTTTATTTTTTTCTATTTCTTTTCTGATTTTTGCATTGTGCTGCTTATCTCCTTCTATAACTTAAAATTTCTTCTTTGAGCCTGTTTCTGGAAATATCATATTGTTGCCAACTTCTTTGATTCTCTGACAAAATAATTATCTACATTTTTCCATGGTACCCTTAGGTAATTCCTCTTGTGAAGTATGTTTTTCATGTGCCTTTCTTCTTTCTGCTCATCTTATTTTGGGAGAAAAAATTGCCAATTTCTAAGCATAACTTCTCTGAAGGGTGTTAGGTATATGTTTGAGAAAAACCAGTGTGGAAAGGAGAGAGATAGAGCTCCAGTAATCTGCAGTGTTGACTTCAGCTCGATGCCTCTTACCAAATCTATCATTTTTTTTTTTTTAACCCAGGGAGAAAGCCTATTCCAAAGCTTACAGCATTCAGGTGTCGGCATGGTTCACAGCTAAGTGCTTTTGTTCCGTTTCTCTTCATCATGTTCACTGCCTGCCTGGCCTTCTCCTATGACATTTACTCCTGGCAACTTCCATTGGCTAAGGGGCTAGATTACAGAAAAATAAATGGCTTGACAGCATAATTTAATTTTTCAACTCTACTTCCATTGCTGTTCTCAGTTGTCACACTGAGACACTAGCAGGAAAACTTGCACTTCTGCCTTGGCTCACACAACCTCAGTTCTCTTTATTCTAATATAAGAGTGAATGGAGAGATGCTTTCCTAACTGCCACTCATAATATTGGAGAAAACTGCTTCCAGCCAGGTGTGAGGAGACTGTTGCAGCTTCCTCCTTTGTTTGCTCAGCATTTCCCAGCAGAATTTCATTCATGGTTTCTGATTGAAGTTATGGTTTTATTCTTTTTACTGGCCAAGCTGTTTCTTATTGTAAGGATGGGAGCAATGATTGTTATTTTGATGAGTTAGAGAAAGAAAAGCAGATCAGTGGGATAAAAATGTCATATACTGAACTCAGACATAATTTTTGTTTACCAGTTAAAATAAATAATACTGCCAGGGAAAACAATAAAACAAGCCATCTCTTTTCTTCATTAACTTAGAATTATCTGAATAGCTACCAATACATTTTTGGCTCTGAGGTGAGCTATGAAACGTTTGGGGCAAATTTTGAGGTTAATTAAATGTGTATCAGATTAAAAATAAGCTGCAAGAACCTTTTGTTGAAAGGACTTTCATCTCTGGAAATTATTCTGTGCAGACCTCTATGCAGTCTGAGGATATTAGGTCTCAGAACACAGGAGCAGACCTTTCTGTTACCTGAGTATTTTCAAGGGCAAACTGAATATTAATAAGTTCTCAGTGTCAGTAATTTCCTTGGTTTCTACAATATTATCATGGAGGCTATTGGAATTTCTTCTGTGTTACTACTGTTTTTTTCTATATATATCCTCCTGGAAGGGTATGTGTTAGCAAAAGCTAGAACAGAATAAAGAAGTTCCTTTCTGAGATAAGTGTATGTATAAAGTATATTTAAGGGCTAACATATAAGAAAAACCATATTTTTCATTATTAATTTTCTTTATTATAAATTTTGAACAGAATGGAAGAAACAAATAGCATTTTTGTCCCAAAGTATAAACATAAAAATAGCATTATTGTTGCAATGGCAAATCACATTATTCCTTGTAAGTACCTTCTTTAAAGGCACTAGTTCATTTCAATCCTGTGGAGGCCTAGTCTGTATACTGCATTTAAGTTGTCTGAACGCTCCCAGAGTACAACTAGGCATATGTAATGAATATTAATGATCTTTCCACATCTACTCTGAGGAAAAGCCAGACAGTTTTTTATGTAATTAGAGACTCACAATATGTTTACTGCTTTTTGTTATTACCTTAAAAATCTGAAAAAGTATTTAAGTCCATTTTTATTGTTAACTAAATATTGCATAATTACATAGCAATTTTTAAATAAAATTTAAAATGACAAAGTCAAACTATTAAAACAGTGAGTCAGAATGCAGAAAATAAATTTAAATTCCCTTAAGCTCCTGAAAACTCTGGAGCTCCAGTTTTCTGAATTTAAAAAAAAAGAATTTTGAGAAAATTGTTCTTCGTATCTAAAACTCCTTAAGGTCTCAAATGTAGTTCTTTTAAAATAATGAAAATGTAATGTGATAAATATCAATGTAATATAAGTTAACTTTTTATATTGAAAGTTGAATGCATTGCTTCTATCATGTTTGACTATGCATTAGACTCAAGTGCAAAAGTGACCTTCCATCTACTACTTAGAAAGGTAAAATGCCTGAGGAGCAGCACAGATAATGGGCAATTTCCTTTACGCATCATTTTAAAGATCACCATAAATATATGAGTTTCCAATGATATGTAGTTTTAGTTAAACTTCAGCACTAGGCCATCAGGGTGTCTTGTCACATAGCACTGATGTACACTAAGGAACTGTGTTGCGTCGACTACCAGCATGCAACAGCTTTGTCAACTAGGCAATCAAATACTTGACAGCATGTTTCTTCTTCAAAATTAAAAAAAGCTAGCATTCCTCATTTCTGGTTTAAAACCAAGCAAAACAGATTTTAAAAATGTCATTTTTGCAATACATTACCAATTTTACAGTGTCACTTGTGCAAGGGAAGAGCTCAGGAACTGCGCTTATATAAATCCATACATAGCAATGGTACTCATGAAAAACCCACTTGTCATTATTGGTAGCAAGGCCAAAGAATTAGCTGTCTAATGTTTTTGGTAGTAATACAAATATACTGAGAATATTGCAGGAGTCTTATCATCTATAGTGGGCGAAGATTTTTCTCAATTGTACAAACACTCTCAGGTGTGCGGTGCTCCTTACTTGGAGATACGATGCGACAAGGTAAGCGTAGAGAACTCTAGCAAGAGGTGTCTTCTGGTCTTTGTAATATCAGCTGTAAGTTTTCTTTATTCCTACTACAAGTTCATCAGCCTCAAGCCCCTTTCACATACATGCACTTGAGAGTCTTTACAAACTCCACACTCTTCTACAATGGAATACATTCTTCCCCCCACCCTGCCCTGACCCTGCCCCAGAGATAGAATAGCTGGTTTTGCATGGTAACTAGTCTCCAGTCCTCAGAAAATCATGGCTTTAAGTTTCTGAATTTTTCTTTTTTTGTTATTAAGAGTACCAAACAAGCTGAAAAAGTACTTCCGTGCCAATAAAAATCCAAGTTGACTTAGGAAAATTTACTTCCAGAGTTTCTGCCATTACTATTTGTGGTAGATTGCTAAAGTGACTATAGCACTTTCCGGAAACTCCTATCAATAAGTGAAGTCCGCTTTGAAACCCCGAGAATATGGGCTGGCCCAATGACCTGCCATGACCAACAAATCTGACCAAAGTGACACTTTGCCAATCCCCAAGATGTCTCACACCTTGTGCTTTAGTAATTTTGGAACCCTATCATCATGTGAATAAACAGAAGCTAACATAAAAGATGGTGAATGAATTGTGGTCTAGTCATTTCCATCACCTGGCAGATAATTAACTGACATCCAAAGATACGAGTTTTCCAACCGACTGCACAGAGACACAAATGATCCAAGCCTAGATAGTTGAGCAAACTACAGAGCAGAAGAACCACTCATCAGAATAGTGAGCTAAATGACTGGTTCTTGTTCCGCGTTTTAAGTCACTAGGTTTTTGTTTACTTTGTTATTTAGCAATAGATAACAGATATGACATTGTAGCTCTATTGTCATTACAGCCTCCACATCTACTGCTTAGCCAACCATCATAACAATCGTGTTGTATCAAATAAGATTGCATTGATTCCCTAAGATCCAAGAGTTCCTAAGTAGCAGAGCCGAAACCTCATCTCAGATCTCGACAATTCACAGTCCTGCTAAGCCACCATATTACAGGTACAAATGCCCCATGTTCATGTCAAAGAAGGATACAGTAGACACCTGCATTAGCATGGAGAAGCCTATAACAAATAATTAACTTCTTTAAAAAAGCAGGTTTATGAAGATATGATGCACATACTGTACAATTCTTATATTTAAGATTTTTATTTATTTATTTTTAGAGAGAGGGGAAGGGAGGGAGACAGAGAGGGAGAGAAACAGCAATGTATGGTTGCCTCTCACATGGCCCTCACTGGGGACCTGGCCTGCAACCCAGGCACGTGCCCTGACTGGGAATCGAACCGGGACCCTCTGGTTCCCAGCCCGTGCTCAATCCACTGAGCTACACCAGCCAGGGCACAATTCTTGTATTTAAAGTGTACGATGCAGTGAATTTAGTGTGTATAAGGGTGTGTGCCGCCTTCATGACAGTCAGTGTCAGACCATTTTCATGACCAAACAGAGAGACCTGTATGCTTAACCTATTATTTCTCAAACTCTATTCCCCCTCACTCAAAAAACACATTCATTTACTTTCTGTCTCTGTAGAGTTAACTGTTCTGGAAATTTTATATAAGATGGATTACATATCATGTATTCTTAATGCATTTATAATGTTTTCAAGATTCATTCATATTGTAGCATGCATCAGAACTTCATTACTTTGAATGATTGAGTAATATTCCATTGTATATTATACCATATTTTGTTTAAAGATTCATCTGTTGATGGATCTTTTGATTATTGTTAATATTGCTACTATGAAGATTCCAGTGAAGTTTTTTGTTTGAAAATCTGTTTTTAATCACTTTGGTTTGATAAGAGTAGAATTGCTGGGTTATTAGTAATTTAATATTTAGTCTTTGGAGGGACCGCCAAACTGTTTTCCATCGAAGGTACATCATTTTATACTCCCACAAACAATAAATGATGTTCCAAATTTTCCACATCCTTAAAAACACTTATTTAAAAAATGTTATCCTAACCATCCTAGTGGGTGTGAACTGGTATTTCATTGTGGCTTTGATTCCCTAATGAATAATGGTGTTGAGCATCTTTTCATGTAGTTGACCTTATGTATGTCTTTTTTGGAAAAAAAAAATGTTCATTCAAATATTTACCCATTTTTATAATTCCTTTTGTTTTTGAGATGAAATAACATTTTATATAGTCTGCATATTAAATCTGTGTCAGGTATATGATTAGCAAATATTCTCACCCATTCCATGGTTGTTTTTCACCTTCTTGATAGCATTCTTTGATGTTCAAAAGTTTTTAATTTACAAAGTTCAATTTGCTATTTCTTTTTTTTAATTTTACTTTATTGTTATTCAATTACAGTTGTCTGCATACTCTCCCCCCCTCCCCCTCCAACCCCACCTCCCTTCCCTGCCTCCCTCCCCACCCTTGGTTCTGTCCATGTGTCCTCTATAGTGGTTCCTGAAAACTTTCTCCCCATTGTCTCCTTCTCCCTCCCCTCTGGCTATTGTTACATTGTTCTTAATTTCAATGTCTCTGGTTAAGTTTTGCTTGCTTTTTGCTTTTGTTGATTATGTTCTGGTTAAAGGTGAGATCATATGGTATTTGTCCCTCACCGCCTGGCTTACTTCTTTTGTTGTTTGTACTTTCAGTTACAAATCTAAGAAAACATTGCCAAATTTGAGAAATAATGTTTTAAACTATGTTTCATAGCTCTAGCTCTTTTATTTAGTTCTTTGATTAATTTTCAGTTAGCTTTTGTAAATGGTGCAAAAATTCAACTTCATTTTTTTACATGCAACTATCACATTCATTAACAATTAATTTTAACACTAAGGTTTGCATATCAGTTTTTGCAAATGAGTTATGGGGACTACAGGGGCTTCTGTAGTATTTTATTTCTGCATTCTTATTATCTGTCATAGTACTTGTCAGATGGCAAAAGTATTTGATTCAAATAAGTAAAATTAATAAATATAATATTATTCAATGTTAAGAAAGAATAATTTTAGTATATATCATATCAAATATTAAGCAGAAAATATTTTTAATTATATAGATATATAAAAAATGTACTACTGATGACTTTACTTGAAGTACCAGGTTGCATCAATTATTTTAATAAACTAGAAAATAATAATACTAACACATAGACTCTACAGCTACACAAAAATGAGATTTACATTTTCTCATGAGAACAGTTCCATGTTTGCATGGAAACATGAGTTTACATGTTTCTCTTCAGAACAGTTCCATAGGTAATTAAAAACATGTTAGATCTCTTTTATGTATTAATAAATTAATGGTAAAATTTTCTCAAGGTTTATAGCAGTAACATGATATGGCTTAAAAAACATCAGGATGATCCCTTTGGACTGTAAGTCCTTGTTCCCTTCCAGCCATCATAACATTTCTCCCTGGGATTAGATCTTTAAGTAGTATTTTAGCCCACCTAAAATAAATGTGTTCAAATCAATTTTTTTTCTATAAAGTTGCTGGAAATCTCAGGTCAAACCAAATCAAAAACCTTAATGTAAAACAGCTGTGTAAGCTCTAAGGTTTTTTTCTTTTCTCCCCTCTCTTCTAACCAGCATTTCTCTATGGCAGAGATTTAAATTAACTTCATATAGTACAATAGGCTCATCATGAAACCATACTAACTGCTGCTTGGTACCCTAGAAGGTAACACATTTCAGAAGGCTGTGATTAGTGCTTGTTGCAGGTGATTGATTGTTAGGAAAAGCAGAAAGAGATGTTTTAAATCTCCAAAAACAGAAGACAGGTATTTCAAATATTTAATAAAAATTAATGTTCATTTTTCATTTTCAATAATTAGCTCAAAGAAAAGTATAAGACTCCATAATGGGGAATCATACCATAAGCAAAGAAATTTGATTATCAAGATAATTACTTTTATGTGTTAAATCACAAGAAAAAGACAACATGCGAGAGCTGAGAATATATACCTGCCACATCAACTTTCTGCCCCACCCCCCCAAAAAAAGAAAAAGAACTAGTTGAAAACATAATTCAGCTGACTTGGAAATAAATAAAAAAAGGAACTTAACAATGGAAGAAAGGTAGTATAAAATATTAGTGTAACATTGACTTGAATGTTTTTAAATAGAACTGACTCCTGTGGGGAGGGGGGATAAAAGTGATGGTTTTAACAACTAGTAAACAAGCAATAGAAATCTAAGGCACATTATAATAAATACATCCAACAATATTATATTATAACTATGTACTGTAATATCACTACATCAGCAATCATTTTTATGATATATATGTATATCAAAGTAATACACTGTATACCTTAAACTTATACAATGTTACACATCAAATTTATTCAATAAAAATAAAAAATAATTAAAAAATTATTGACTAAATAATTGACTAATAGTGTTGACTATTAATTTTGCATATATAGTTACAAAATTACACAAATGTTTTAATAAACCCCCCAAATATGCCTAATATTACAATAATTTAAACATAATAAACTTTTTTAGAAATTACGATCCAATAATAACAATTAAAAAAGAAAAGAGAAGGAGATGGGGGAAGAGGTTTTGTGTTAAGTTCTCATCTTGCCTGAGGCAATTCAATATTTTGCCATAGTTATTCATAGAGAATATAGTCAAGTGTATGTTAAAAAAATAAAACAAATATCAATGTAATTAGCAGTAAGATTTAAAACATAACATGTTTCCCAGATCAGTAAAAAAAATGTTTTATGTTACATGCTTATATGTAACGAAAATATAGAAATCAAAGGAATTTATTTCAGATGAGAGACAGGAAAAGAAAAGGTAAGAACATATAAATATGAGAGTCAGCAAACTACCTCCCATGGGCCAAATCTGGCCAACCGCCTGCTTTTGTAAATGAAAGTCTATCGGAACACAGTCACTGCATTCAGTGAGACGTGGTGTGTGCTGTTTCCATGCTTCGGCGGCAGAGAGGAGCAGTGGTCACAGCAAAGACTGTAAGGCCTACCAAGCCTACATTATTTTCATTCTGGCAAAATTTGTGAATATTACAATTCATATTAAAGTTTTGCCAACCCAAGGTCTATAGCAACAACTATCGATACATGATTTCTTCCTTCAAATAGCTCATAAACTAATAAGGCAAGAGAAGGAAAAATAAATAAAGTCGGTAAGAAAAAATGCTGTGAGAAGGCCATTTATGAAATGTGACGAGAATGACTAGATAGAGCACGCTGATTCTTCTAGTTCCTTCTCTTTCAAGGAGTTGAACGAGCAGAGGGCTTCACGAGGCATGTGTTACTTCTGTTGGACCCTGAAATATAATTATGCGTTTTCTAAGCAAAGGACAGAAAAGGCATTTGAGGCAGAGAAAATAGTATGTGAAGAGGGCATGAGGAAGGAAACAGATGGATATTTTGTGACAGTGGAAAGTGATCAAAATAGAAGAAAATGACTTCTGCATGTCTTAGCTTTGATCATTCCTTTCCCTTGGATCTTTCTAATGCATTTGTCACTTCCTGAGATGCTCATTAATTCAGCTGCTCATTAATACAGTTGCCTCCACCCTCCAGAAGGTAAGCTTAATATTTGTGGAATGAATGAGTAAATGACCAAATTAAGTCACAGAGTGTCCCATTAGGCATGCGAGACTGCTGGGGAGTCCCAGAGATCAAACAGCTCACCATCGTTCACACCGACCCTGGTTTAGAGACTTTGGTACAATTGCCACACCTAGTATGTTTCCTCTGAGCCATGCCTGCTCTACACCTTCCAGACTGCAGATCATCATTTTCCTCAATAAAGGTGATAAAAGCGGAAGAGGAGTTGAATAGCTAGCTTCCTCCCAGATAGTTATAAGCACTATAACATCTGCTTTTGACTGAAGTATTTATTCTTCTAGCTACAAATATAGATTAAAAGTCCTTTACTGCACTTTCATCTGTAGTTCTTACAGCAGTTTTGGTCACAAGCAGTCAAACTGCGCCAGCTGCTTGTCCTGCCACTTAGATCTCTGTGGTCTATTATTTCCATCTTTGCCAGGGGCTGACAAGAGAAAAGCTAGCAATTCAAAGTGTCCACGGTCCAGTTAATTTTAGTCTGTTCCATTTCCACAAGCTCTAGATCTAACATAATCTTTGGAAATGCAGGTCACCCAATATGAAGGACCAGATGAGAGTCCATGAACAAAGCTGTCATTTATCCATAATCTAATAATGACAATTTTCTGCACAAGCCCAAGTACTGATTGAAAGAAGCATCATCAGTTATTGTCACTTCGTTACTTATATATGTTTACCTGAAGAGCTAATACTTAAATTTATAAAAAAATATAGCTAGAAATTTTATATATTAGGTGATTACATCATAGTAAGTGCATTTTATGACTTTTAAAGGATTAAATACTGAGTAAAAATAATAGTGTATTTACATATTTTATTTATTACTTTAGATGAGATGTTAAATGCCCATATACCCTTTATTTAATATAATTATCACTTTAAAATGTTATGACTGGATTTTACTTTTATCAGGAGAGTAATTTTTCTAGTTTCATCACCTTGCTAATATCACTTAACAAAATAGTTACCATTTTCTTACATAATATTCAATTGTTATTTTTCATGAAACAACAAACCTTTCTCATGTCCCAGCCTTTCTGGGGAAAAAAAGTGCAATTTTATGTTATGGTGAAACAGTCACACAAATGGACTATGATTTGCATTTTCAAATAAGATTGCTCTTTCAAAAATGGAGGAATCAAATTCATTTCAAATTACATGAGTGGCTGTATTAGGCCATGGTTGGTGACTCACCTATGCAAACATGCAGATTTATGCCAGATGAAACTATCCTGGATATAGGATTTTCAAGACTGTAGAAGCAACAGAATTGTTTGAGAGGTGTTATCCTTTGAGATTATCCAAAGCTTTTAGAGGAAGAAGAAATGTGATCATAGGGTTTAAAATTTAAAATTCAGAATGAAAATACCTCAAGTAAATCATGCTTCATTGATCCTTTTTGTACTTTTACATTGTTGAGAAAACAAGAGAACTTTAGACATGAAATAAAAATGAAGAAGAAATTAAAAGACAAAATATTTGTGTGAGTATAAATCAATACTTAAACATGCCCACAGATGTCTTATTTTTGAGTGGTTGTTTTAAATCTCTTGTATCTTAAAATCTATTTAGGACTCAAATTTGTTAGGCTGTTACTAAGACTATTTCCAGAATTATACAACTATGCACTAGAAATTATCCTACTCTAATTTTCAGAGTCCTTAAGAAAAAATATACATGTAAATATATAGTTGCAAATCAGTGAGTAGTGAATTTGCTGTGTGTTGTATTTGATAAAAGTAAGTTTAACGAAATTTCTACATTAGTTACATCAAATGGTGTTTGTGGCTAATAGACGTGTTGCTAAAATGGTTTCCTTATTTGAAGTGGATGCTTTGAACTGAACTGAAATACAAAGCAAGCCAGTTTCAAAGCCCATACCTTTTTAACCAGGCCATTCTCAATTGTGAATGATAGACATATTTTTGAAGCTCTCATTTCCTAAAAATGACTTTCTGCTGGAAAAGAGCTTTGAAAGCAAAATATTTGTTGCAATGATATTCCAAATTCTTTCCACATATACCTCATTGTAGAATCCACATGTTAAACATCTTTTGCATGTATTATATTGCAAAATCCAATGTCTGGCACAGAGCAATAATTTGTCAATAGCCATTGCAGTTTCATGGCTTCATGCTCATTTTTTATTTTTTAGAATGGTAATTAAGCAAAGTTGGAAGAGCATATCACAGATGCAAATATTCAAAACTAGGTACAGTTTTGACTAAAGTATTTACCACTGACCAACAATTCATTACTAAATTATTTGGAAGCATGCCAGGGAATTTTCTAGATGGTGTCCAATCTACGGCCCACGGGCCACATGTGGCCCAGGATGGATATGAATGTGGCCCAACACAGAATCATAAATTTACTTAAAACCTTTTTTTTGCTCATCAGTTTTCATTAGTGTTCGTGTGTTTAATGTGCAGCCCAAGACAACTCTTCTTCTTCCAGTGTGGCCCAGACGCGCCAGAGGTTGGACGACCCTGCCGAGGAGTCACATTGTATAAGGTTGTTTCAATGATAGGGCTTCTGGAAAAATTAAGATTATTTTAAAATAAGACACTATCATCCCTGAATCCCTTCCATGATTCTAGTTGACCAGCCTTTAGCATTTAATTGTTAAGGAATGTCATCTTGAAATTTAATATCCTCGTGATTACCTTTATTGACTCATTTGCTTAAATATGCACAATTACATAGACTTTGTTCTGGAAATGTGTTTGCATAATACTACACAGAATAGCCCGGCTGGTGTAGCTCAGTGGATTGAGCGCAGGCTGGGAACCAGAAGGTCCCGGTTCGATTCCCAGTCGGGGCACATGCCTGGGTTGCAGGCCAGGTCCCCAGTGAGGGCCATGTGAGAGGCAACCATACATTGCTCTTTCTCCCTCCCTTCTACTCTCTCTGAAAATAAATAAATAAAATCTTTAAAAAAATACTACACAGAATAGTTTCTAAGTACACTTACATAAAAATACTGTATCAATTCAAACTATGTTCATATACTGTTATAATATAAAAGAAAGTGAGACCTATTTAATAAATAAAAACTCAGCAGTCATTTTCACACAAAGTTATAGGGCCCTGTTTGTACCTACAGAGCTTTTCAAAGCATGCCTTTATTTCTTGTTCAGTGTGAAGAAATTATGTTACAGTCTCATTCCTACAAGATAGTCCTTGATGCTCTTAAGACAGGAGAACTGACCGCACATCACTGTGGACAGCAGACACAGGCAAACACTTAATCATACGTGGCCATGATTAGTCGGACATGAGTGACAGTTTTTAGCAGTTCTGCAGCACCTGACTTTCTTCAGAATCTCACTCCTGAGCAAGTATGGTTGGCTCAGCAAATTCCAATGTTACAATTAAGAAATGCAAAGAATTTTAGAGAATATTAAGAGAGGCGCACAATGCAGATTGAAAGAAAAATGGTATTTAAAACATTGATTAAAATTTATAACATTATCTATAAAATGAAGAATGTCTACAATAAGCTCAGGAAATCATCCTTAAACCGTAAGCAGGCAAGAATGTGAAAGCCACAGTAATGGTGACAGTCCTGTGCAATGACCTGCTGGTAAGGAGAGGAAGCAAGGTAGCAGCACCGATAATGCACCTGAAGATTATTAAATGTGGATCAGGTTGTATTAACATAAAGAAATAACTATGCAGGCCTGAAAATGAATACTGCCCTTTCACTCTTTCCAATAATTATGTCATCCAGCAGCAGGCAATTGCATATTTGCATTATATGCATCCAACACGGCTTATTATCTTGATGCCCAAAAGGTAAAAGGCAGAATGTAAGGATATGCATTGCAAGTTTTTCACAGAAGACTTGGATGGTCTCTACAGCACTCATAAGCTTTTCAAATGATTAAGGCTTTGATGAAGAAGTGAGGTAATATATTACCTGAGTATCTGAACAAAGCTACAAATGGGACCAAAAATTTCATAAAAATGTGAATTAAATCTATGCTTTAGAATTCTCATTATAGTAGCACTTATGTTTTAAAGAACTGTTCTTCATCTATGAATGAATATTATGAATTTTAACACATGTTCAAATTTCAAACACGAAATCAATCTGAGATGGGGATTTAGGTATTCGACCACCCTGCACCATTAACCACAGGAGTCAGCAGAACTACAGGCCACTGGAGAGTATCACATTATATCAAGTATTTAGCACTGAAAAAGCACTTATACTGCCATCAACATCTTAGGGGTCCTCAAAGCTGCTAGTCTCGACTTAGAGCTTGAAAATTCTAGAAAAAAAGATTTCTTACAGATAGGGCAACAAGACAGTCCAGATGACCCCTGAGAATGAAGGTTAGACTGTTTGAATTTAAAATCAAGGAGACTTTACAAAGTCCCCCTCAGTAAAGTGAAGTACAGATCACCCATCTCAATCTCTGGGCTTTTCCGACATAACTTACTTAGAATAAACACAGTTGAGTTTAATAATAATGTTGATTTACAGAAGAAACTTACTGAATCGCACCCTACCTAATTCATGGATCTAGTAAACACTCAACAAAATTTTAAAGAAGAAATAAGACTAGGCAATATTAAGCACACCTAAACAACTATGATCAGTTATGAAACAACAATTTTACAGTTGGAAAAATTTCAATACCAGGTATGACTGCAAAAAATAAAATGAATTGGGGTCACTGAAGTTGGAGGTAAGATAAGGAAGGGCAAGAATCAATGAATCTACTTTTAGTTTCATTAAAAAATAAAATGTATAGCCCGGCTGGTGTAGCTCAGTGGATTGAGCGCGGGCTGGGAACCAAAATATCCCAGTTCGATTCCCAGTTGGGGCACATGCCTGGGTTGCAGGCCAGGTCCCCAAGGTCCCCAGTGAGGGCCATCTGAGAGGCAACCATACATTGCTGTTTCTCTCCCTCTGTCTCCCTCCCTTCCCCTCTCTCTAAAAATAAATAAAAATAAATAAATAAAAATAAAATGTACAGCTCAGAGTCCTCTATCATAATACCAGGCAGAATGGTAATGTGGCCCGTCTTAACCAATACAGGGCTGATGGTTATCAAAAAGAAAAAAATGGCCTCATTGGTGAAAAGGAATTTCCCAGGCCTGAGAGTGACAACCGTGTCAATGATTTTCATCGGAAACACTATACTTTATTGAACTCTCCTGGAAAGACAACACCTTTTCATGTGCCTGAATACACATATGTTTTTGACTCAAATAAGCTTACACAGCCTTAGAAATTGTGTGTTATGGGTCTATATGTTCAAGTTGGGAAGGCCATGAGCAATAATTAAGAGTAGGATCTGCTTTATTATATGGAATATGGGTTGTTTTCTTTGTATCTAAATCAGAACACTAACCATGGGTGCATAGTAATGCTTTGATCCTTTAGTGACACAAAATACTATCTCCTTTATCTCCGGACATTAAAAAATATTTAAATCTCAAAAAATACTATAGTTTTTTTCATCAAAATAAATAAAAATAAATTTTCCAAAATTTGTTTTTACTTAAATTATTTTTAAATGGTTTAAAATATTCTTCCTCTAAAAAAAATTCTCAGTTCTATGAAAACATGCCCAGTGCTAGGCTTGATGTTTTAAGAAAAGGAAAGGAACGTGTGATGCTTATTTCCTAATGATAAAGAGTTTACAAGCAACTGAGACAAATACCACAAGCATGTGAGAAAGGATATGCAGATTTTCTGAGTGAAAACAGTGGTTAACAGACTAAACTGTATATCAAACAGTGTGTTATAGAGATCAAAAAAAGTGCCTTGTCTGGTTTTACTTTTACATCAAAGACTCCTCTCCAAATGGGAGTTTCAACTTTAGGAATGTACTTGGAAGTCACACCAGAGAAAAAAGACCAACAAAAATTCTCCAGGAAGGCTGACTCAGGATCTAGTACTACTTCCTTCTGATGAACCAGTGTCCAAACCAGAAAGATTGTGGCGGTGGCGACAATGTGTAACGTTAATGAATTTGTTTCCAATGTGTGATGTCCATGCACTTTTTTCCTAAAACTTGGGCCATATCCTTCTGTTAAAAAGGCATTTCAAAGGTCATTTTCAAAATCATTTTATGTACAGTGTAAACCAATTTAATTTGACTCTGTTTTTTATAGGATATATCAGTGAGTTCCTGTGGTCATTTGAAACCAAAACATGGCCATTGCCATCAATCACTATTTCACCTGACCAGTAAATCCAGTGGAAATGAAGTTCTTCCTGAATTCCTTTACCTATGAAGGCAAGACTTCCTATGAAGTAAGATTTCCACACTGTTTTGGGATGTCTTACATAGCTCAAGTTGTGTAGTTGCTCCCCCTCCTTATTGTATATAGTCAGGATAAATGTTGTCTGTTGCTGAGAAATTTCTTAATGTCCACCAACAGAACCGTAACCCTAGGACTCTTATGTCCCAGGAATGTATGAAATCCTCTATATTTACTGCAACTTGTGTGGGGAGCAGGACCAATAGAATGGCATTAGTCCAATCAAAATAGCATGCAGGGTGTCCAACATTTTGGCATCTCTGGGCCACACTGGAAGAAGAAGAGTTGTCTTGGGCCACACATTAAATATATTATGACATGTAATCACACAAAAAACTCATAGTATTTTAAGTAAATTTATGCTTTTCTGTCGGGCCACATTCCTAGCCATCCATGGCTGCGTGTGGCCCGTGGGCCACAGGTTGGACGCCCCTGTAAATGTATAAAGCAAGGTAGAGTCACTCGTGTCAACTAAAATGGCTGTCAGTCAGCCACGACACTTCGGTTCAAGAGGAAAATTACCTAAGTCAGAGCAGGCACATATGTCAAGGAGACATATTCACTCACGTGGTCAGAGAAGACTTGTCTGTCAAGGAGACAGACTTAAGATTTCTACACACATGGTCAGAGTAGCCGTGTCTGCAGAGAGGAACACCCATAGATAGTCTGCTGGAGAAATCCCACACTTGGCAGTAGGGGTGCAGAGACATTTATCAAAGACCCAGAAGGGTGGAGTACACCATTTTCAAAGTATAACAGGCTGTTCTGGACCACTGCTGAGATAGCTGAGCTCCACACACCAGAGTGCTACTCCACACCACGCTGATTTCCCTTGGCATCGGCTGCCAGAGGCTCTGCCCTGCTGGACTGAGGACTTTGTCTGCCCTGCTGCCCACCTGGCTCCGGAGAGCCTTTCTTGCAAGATGCTGACAACTCCTTGGCCCACCGTGCTGCAGACTGAGACTCTGGGACTCAGGTTCATTATCCCCCCTTTGATTGCTGTGTTTGTATGTTATACTTCTCTTAGAGTGTCAGAGTATGAGTAGAATGTTAATGTATGTTGATGATCTACTTTGAGTGAACCTGCATTCAATAAAAGCTGAGAGAATAGCATAGTTACTGTCTGGGATTCTTGTTTATTCCTTGGTGCTGGGCTGCTCAGCAGGCAGCCAGCTGAGCAGTTGCCCTGCTGACTTACAGGGAAGCCTATATCATGAACATATGCTCGTGACAACTTGTCAAGGAAATCCAACACCAGCACAATTTGTTAGAAATAATGTGGAAATAACCAAGAAACTTCTAGACTTCAGAGAAGTATCCTCTTACCAGCCTAGTACAAGAATTTGGAAATAAAGATACTGATTAGAGTTTAGTCACCTCTATTGTGTGTTATTGTACAAATTATTTCTACTCTGGGTCTCAGTTATTTTCATTTTTAAATAAAGAACTTACTAAGTTTCAGTCTACTTAGCATTCGGAGATTCAGATGAGCAATATGGTCTTGAAATAATAGGTCTTGTTGATGTCAAGGCAGTGGTTGAGAGTCATCTTAGTTAACGGAAGATAGTGACTTGAGCAACAACGGAAGGTATATGGATAGCACCAGAAAGGGAGCGTTAGTTCTTTCTTCAGTATGTGGTAGGATTAGAGTTGAGGAACATTCACAGAGAAACAGTGCTCCATGAACTTAATAGTGTGATCCATGACAGAGTATTTGCAGATTTCTAACTCAGAAAGGACAGTCATCAAATTCAACTTGTATATAATTGGTACAATTAAGTGTTTAATTAAATCTGTAATTAGTGAACTAAAAGTAGGTTAATCTTAGTGTAAAATACATGCTGGAACCATCATTCATTGTAATGATTAAAAAGAAATAATATTTTTCAGTCTTCAATGTCTACATAATGACTAAAAATTATAATTCTAAGAACCATTTCAAAATGATTAATGCCAACCTGTGTAATTCTTGGAATCTTTCACAGTGACAAAGACTATGCTTTGTATATAACATTTTTAAGCAAGCACTTAATGATTATTAAGACTTTTTGTCATACAATTATTTTCCAAATATTAAAATAAAATATAAGAAATATAGTGATGAATATTTTGAGTCATACCATAATTATAAACCTACATTTGCCAAAATTGTTCACATTTGAATGGAAAATATTCTCACTATTACAGAAAATAAAAACTTCCAGGCAAACAAGTGTAATGTATGCATAGGCATATCATAATGTCACCTGGTACCAAGGAGAGGTTGCTCTGAACCTCCTCCTTTTCTGGATACATCTTTGCTTTAGGGTTTTAGTCATTTAAATATAGTCTGTGAAATTTGGATTTAAGGTAAAGATGTGAATACAAAATAGTTAAAGGAAACATTTATACTGAAGGTTCTTTCTGAGGATTAGATCTAGTCAAAAATGTCTGCCTCATATGAAAAAGATTTAGTTGCTATTGTAATAACCATTTGAATTTCATTATTTATTTAAAGACAGAAAAATTAATTTTTTTCAAATAAGATATAGTTTAAATTGTTTTAAATGGAAATAAAATACATTAAAACAGAGACTCCTGAAGATGTTGAAAAAATTAGATATGCTTTAGTTTAAGTCAGTCAGCTCTAGAGTGAGAATGGTAGGTAGTATGCTGGAAACTTCACCTCAAAGAGACCGAAAATATACAATGTTATTTTGTTTTGGGGTAATTTTGTCACCCAAGAGGCATTTTTGGCTGTCATTTCCGGGAGAGGGAGCATTACTGTTGTCTAATGAGTGGAGACTAGGGAGGTTGCCAAACATCCCACAATTCACCTCGCAGTCCCCGCAACAAAAATGATCTAGGCCAAAGTGTCAATAGTGCTTCTGGTTAAGAAACACTGATTGAAATAAATAGTTGCATCCCAACATTTCCCAACGTTTTTAATCTTTTTTTTAAACATCTGACTATTTGTGGTTCTCGCTCAACTTTCAGGGTATAACACTTCGTGAATTCCCTCCTCTCTCTCTACCTCTTCTGTCTCTCTCTTTTCACTCATTCTTTCTTTCTCTAATGAACTTCTCTGATGACAACCCATTTATATGTATGTTGGTGGCAAAAGACATCTCCTTGTAATTATAAGTGGGGGCTAGAAGTTATCATAAATATAGCCTAAACCGAGAAAGAGGTAAAGGTTGTATCAACAAGATAAAAAAATATATTTAGGCCTGGCTGGTGTAGCTCAGTGGATTGAGCGCGGGCTGGGAACCGAAACATCCCGGTTTGATTCCCAGTTGGGGCACATGCCTGGGTTGCAGGCCAGGTCACCAGTGAGGGCCATGTGAGAGGTAACCATACATTGCTCTTTCTCCCTCCCTTCTCCTCTCTCTAAAAAAAAAGAAAAAAAATTTAATTCAGTGATACTACTTTTAAAAATACTTCAAATTATCTTAATGATGAATTGAAGGAATCTGAGATGGAATAATTAAAACACTACATGAAAGTTGATCTGAGACAATCAAAGAAGCATATTAACCAATGTCAGCGAGAAGAAAGGACTTTAATTTTGCATAAACTTTGTAGTTTTAATTTTCCCTCCATT
This sequence comes from Micronycteris hirsuta, assembly GCA_004026765.1. Classification (NCBI taxonomy): domain Eukaryota; kingdom Metazoa; phylum Chordata; class Mammalia; order Chiroptera; family Phyllostomidae; genus Micronycteris; species Micronycteris hirsuta. The sequence goes on from PVJI01003279.1 coordinate 98,838, forward strand.
TTTTAAATTAGCCTTTGTGAAGAAATCTCTAGATTTTAATAAATGACATTCCTTTGTCTTGCTTCTATCATTTTAACCAAAAAATAAGATGACCATACTTTCCTTTTTATTTATGATTCAATAAAATTCTTCAGCTGTATTACGTTTTTAACTTTTTTGTGATGAAATACATGCAATAGAAACTGTACTGTCTGGACCATTTTAAGTGGACAGTTCTTAGTCCGGTGACCCTAAGCACATTCAGATTGCTGTGCAACATCCAGTACCGTCCATCTCCAAAACTCTTCTCATCTTGCAAAGCTGAAACTCTCTGCCCACTGAACAATGGTAAGTGAATAATATTTATCTAAAATTTTAAAAGAAATTACACAAAATACAATAAGATAATTTTGGTCATCATTTTTTACAAATATAATTTACTCATTTAAATTTTACCCATAATTTTTCCTTTGGACCTAATTATTCTCTATAGAAGATTTCTCTTATATTTTACTTCTCATTCATTTACTGCATTAATTAATTGAAGACAAGGGAATAGGAAAATGAAAAAGACTCTCATTACTGAATTAATTGAATGGGGAAATTGAAATGTGAAATAATGAAAGGAGAATGAAATTATTTCCACAATCAATTGATCATTTTATACAATTCTTCTTACATTATCTCATTCTTCTTATTAACTATTTTATTTACTTTTGCCGTGTACACTTCCACTTTTTCTTGTTTGATACAAGCACACAAGGTTCAATGTTTCTGTTCTCTACTTCCTCTGTATTCTCACCGGCACAAGCAAAACAACACTTAGTCTTTTATTTCCTGGGCTTTATGACTTTTCACACTTCTATTTTACATATTGGTAAAATCTGGGATTTGCAAAAACTGTTTTGTATTCAGAACACACATTCTGCACAGAGCACCTCAAAATCAAAAGCCTCCCCGCGCCAAAATAGTGACCGGCTGACGTGGCAGGTGTAAGCACGCAGATAAGTAAAAGGACTGAGAAGAGAGAACAACACCCATATGAAAAAGGGCCATTCGCCACTCAGTTCTTAGTATCATCAAACATTATGCTTTTTCACAAGAAGCCAGAAATTTTGTTTTCATATAAAATTTCTTTATTTTTAAGTGTTTACAAAATTTAAAATTCATGTAGGCCCAGCAAAAGTAATCTTCATACCAAATGTGGTGTGTAAGCCTCCAGTTTCCCACAACTGATCTAAACAATTTTTGGTACCTTACACTGAACGGAGCAGCGGCCGTCAGAGCTCTGTTGATGGCACCTGCAGACCCATGACAGAGAGTTTAGACACTCCCACATCTTCCGCCTCTGAGTACACCTCAACAATCTAACGTTAACTAAAAACTGTCCGGCTGTCTACATAAAATTGAAGAAAGAGAAAGTTTTTCTCTTTTGCCATCACATTTTTCTTTTTCCTCTTATTTTTTTCACGCATAGAGAAGATGGTAAAACATATTTAATAGCTTTTATTATTTCTCTTTATTATTCATAGAAAACTTTATAAATGCTATTTTTAAAACAGACTGCCATATTTTAACACACATATTAAGTATGATGGGATTAGTGTGTTTTAAATGAATATATATTATAGAATACCTTTCAACAATAATTCTTTATAATTTTTCATCAATTATGTTTTGCCTATGAACTCCATATTGAGAATCTATATGTTGGTTCAAGATCTCTTACTTCACATATTATTTTTTCAGTGCATAAAATTTTTTTTAGTAATTCTACTTCTCTAATTACTAAGTTCTTATTTCTTCAAAGGAACTTTATTTCATTCTGTCAATTTAATTTTCTATAAATTTGTTTTGTTAACATGCATTGATATTTTGATTTACAAAATAATTGAGCTCTGCAAAAGTTATCCAATTATTAAAACTTAATGAAGAAACTTGACATTTAAAGAAATACTGTAATAACATTTTACAAAACAAATAATGCACTCTTGTTTAATTTATTCTTTGTATAAAGGATTTTGTAAATGTTAGATTTGTCTATAGCAAGTGTGCATTTCCTTGACATCTCTTTTTAGACTATAATTTGAAAAAGACATCAAAATTATCTTGTTTTTCTATGAATTATTCAGATTTCTCTGCCTACAATGTATATCCTAATATCTAAAGTCAGGCCCCAAATACCTGAAGTCATGTGTGTGTGTGTTCATGTACATACACATACATTTTCTATTTAATTTCAGGACAGCTTTAACAATTTCCAGGAGAAAGACCTATTTCTGTTTGCTTATTTCAAATAATTACTGTAGCTCAAAATTATTTTTTGGGGTGTGGGGTTGTGGAATCTATAGTTAAACAGTGGGAAAATTTGGTGGTTCTCCTTGAGCATATTCTACTATCAAGACCTACTTCTTGTCTCCAAAGTGACATTTAATATATGATTGACCTTTACCTCTAATACTAAAATTGTCAATTTTCCTTCTGATAGCCTCCAGTCAGGAAATTAATCAAAAGTTTAGGAAAATAAATTAGTTATTTAACTTTTGTCACTTAGCACTAAAAATGACGTGAGAAATTTCTTGGTGCTGCTCATAAGAAATATGCAGTGCATGTTTTTTTTTTCTTTGACTATATGGTATTCCTTTTAGTCTGGCATAAGTATCTCAGCTTATCAGGAATACTGACCTCCATACCACTCATTTGCAGTCACTCATACGAAAAGTATGAATTTCATTATCACTTGAAAATTTCTTAGGATGGTCTATTCCAAAATATCACTCTCTGAGTGGCTCCTAGTGTTTTATTTCTCACTCCCAAATGCCTAATAACTAGATCTTTATCTTTACCAAGATGCAGCTCTCTATTTGCAGCATATTCTTCCCATCTTTTAATTCTGGCATCACTTCTCTCTCTTCCAAATCTCTTTATAACCAACTTGTTAAAATTATACTTTCCCTACCATTCTTTTGCCACTTTGACCCACCTTGCCAACCTGTAGGCTTTTATAGGTCCAATTATGGAAATTATGGACATTTATTTGAAACTCACAATGCAACAATGAATGAATAGATGTACCATCAGCTTGTTATATTCAAACTCAGTTAAAATATTACTTTTGCCCAACAATCCTGTTAATTCATATTTTGTCATTGATTCTTGCATTAGCAAATGTAACACATTTGCAAGATGAGCTAGAAAATATCCATTTAATTATTCTTTTATTTAAAAATTATCTATTTCCTTGATAGCCTCAACATTCCCTCACTAACAACATACATCCTCCTGTTTTTCTCCTTGACTGAGCTAATACTATACGAATCCCATCTAATGTATGTCTGTTAAACCCTTATTGACAGGAATACAAACTATAGATAAACTCTATAGACTTCAGATGCAGCGACTAAACCAGATAAATTGATTATTGTTTGTGAGGAATTATGTAAATGGTTTTCCTTTGTTTTACTTTTATTCATGATGAACAACAACAAAAAACAAACACAAAAACAAGACATCAAATGAGTTCTCAAAAGATCTCAGCAACCTCTTCTAATTGGCTTGTTACCTCTACTTCCCAGGATGATTAGTTCGTAGATTATCTCAGAATTAGGTCTACTAGAAGATCAGAAAAGCCAGAAAGGTAGAAAAGGGTTGGGATTTCTGAATTCCACCTCAGAACACAGCTCAGAAACCTCTGACGCTTATGTTGGGTCTTCATGGTGATTCTTGGCATACCAGATACATAGTCGTATTTATGTCTTTATGGCTTTGATGATTCTTTGCATGTGTCAATGTGTTTCTGTTTTCTACTGTGTTCACTTCCTCCTCCTGCCCCACCTACTCAAATCTTTACTTCATGTAAGCGGGGCATAAATGCTAAACTAAAAGCAGGAACTCCTGCATTATGCTTCACAGTGCACATCCACGCAGGGATTAAGGCCACGTGCCGCACTCCAATTGACACACACCACAGAGCCATGTAATTCAGAAGATCATTTGTAACTGTGTAAAGTTAACACAGTTATAACCGTGAAAACAGGTTGAAGTTTAAGCAAGGTAAGGCTTACATTTTTCATCCGAAGCTTCTATTTTTCCCATTTAATAATTGATATTGTCGGAAGGCTGGATTCTTTCCTGTGCCTGTCTGAATGATTAAATATGAACTTTCTGATAGTGCAGCAGCAATGACTGAGCAGAAAACTGGCAGCAGCATTCGGAAGCCTCTTAAAGAAGGTCTCATTGGTGTCTCTAAGCTCCAAACTTGATTTGCACGTTAGATATAAATGTATACACTGGTGGAAGCCTTATAAATCAGCTTCGGTTTAAGGCCAACTTCCAAAGAACACAATCTTGAATTTTACTTGATCTTTTTAAAAATCTCTTAATACTATGTGTTTATTCATGTATTTGTTCCTATCACTTACCACCTCAAATTCTAGATTCCTTATGCTTTACCTGGAAGATAATTGTGTGTCAATAAGTGCATATTTTTTTTGAAACTACAGTCTGCCTTTATGCATCAGTTTTAAACCTGTTTCTCTGTCTTCAAAGGATAGTTTCAACTGTTACAATAAGAATAAGGCATTCCCAAGAGCTGTGCCAATTTTCAAGAGCATTCTCAAGAATGCTCCCTGAATATATCATTTCAAGTGATTTAAGCTGGGGACCCAGCATAGTCTTTCATTCCTCCCTGTCTCTTGCAATCGTGCATTGTGCATCCAAGCTTCAACTCCTATTGTCGCTGGTTATTTTGTCTTTGCATCTTTCTGCAGCTGCTCCTCCCCCTGATCCCCACCCTGCCATTCCCACAGCTTCAACCCTAGGGCAGTGTTTCTTGACTTTATACTACTGCGACAACTTGTTGATGGTCTCTTGCCTTTAGTCTGAAGCCACCCCCTGTCCCCTCTGTGGTAGGCAATTAGACAGAGATGAGCAGAGTAGGAACAACAGGCCAGGTACAGATGATCACCAGGGCAGAAAGCCTCAGGTGCATAGCTATGGGCAAAACCGGACTGGGACCTTGCCTTCAGGGTGACTTCCCTCCCCTAGCATAATATCGATGGTGTGGTTTAGACCCTCTGACCTTTCATATTGCTGGCCATGTGGTTCAGATCCACCCCCGACCTTTCCTCCACTGGCATGTCACTAGTCACGGTGTAGATCCTCTAGGAGAAGGAACAAGGGGCTAGAAAATAAGTTCATACAACTCCCATACATGTTGTTGCACAACCACTTCCTTAAAAATTAAGCCCTAGAGGTAATATCTAGGCCTCAGTTGTGTTTCAGCTCCAGGCCTAGAAAAGCAGCAAGACCAGGCAAGGCAGGGCTGTGGCTGACATCAGCACCATCTGCAATGACTAATGAACCCCTATCATGGTGCTGACCAATCAGTGCAGACCACAGCCCTGAGGAAACATACCTGGAAAACTGATGAATATTTTGTTACGATCCTTCCCTGAGACCTCCAGATAAAATCCCTTCAGACAAAGGACCCAGTGCACGTTCTCTCACTCTCCCTCCTTCTCTCCCTTTTTCCATCCGCCCCTCTCTGTCTCACAGGCCCACACATTTCCCCACCCCTTCTTCCCTCAGGCAGGCTCCTTCTGGAGTACAACCATACCTTCCCCTGTCTTCTTCTTCTTTTTCTTTGCCTTTTTTTTCTCCTAAGCTCCAAGGGCTTTTTTTTTTTTTTTCTTTCGCCCCTGTAACTTGTTTCCTGAGTCCCTGCAGCCAGCTGGCTCACTTCTTCCACTGCTCACTTTTTCTACCCCTGTGACTTTTGCTTCTGTTTGAGTTCCTTGGCTCTGAGTTATTTCTCAGCCAGAACTCAAGGGCCAAGGTCTAACATCTTGTGCTGTTTCACTGTTAACACCTCCACTGCTGATCAGATTGACTTATTAAATACCGAGATCAGTTTTTCCCTTAAAAAATACCAAGCTCAAGGGCCCACTAAATCATGAATTGTCATCTGTTTAAATATCTTTTTATATCATGTTAAATACTAAAGATAATTTCAATAGCAACATGTAAATCACCTATTACTGTATTTGAATTTTTCAATTTAAATCTTTAAAAATTCATATTTGAACTCAATTGTTTACTGACTCATATGTATATTTGCTCATTAGTAAAATTGAATATTTGTAGCACTTATTAATAGCATTTAAGGTACTGTTTATGTCAGAGGGAAACAAGAAATTAAGTGTACTCAAATTAAATAAATAATTCTAAAATTAAAACTATAGCCCTGGCTGGTAGCTCAGTAGATTGAGTGTTGGCTGTGAACCAAAGGGTTGCCGGTTGGATTCCCAGTCAGGGCACAGGCCTGGGTTGCAGGTCAGGTCCCCAGTAGGGGGTGTGCAGGAGACAACCACACATTTATATTTCTCTCCCTCTCTTTCTCCTTCCCTTCCCCTCTCTATAAATAAATAAATAAAATCTTTTTAATTAAAAAAAATAAATAAAATCAAAACTATAATTTGCCAATTGTGCTTTAATTGGGAAAACAGAAATATATATATGCAGGAGAAATTTTGAGTCTTACTATTGCCTACCTTGCTTTTCAAAGCATATTTTGCAGAGATTATTGGATATGAAAAATTCTTTCTCAGGTAATAAGAGGTAAACTTTTATACTCAATTGTTTTACTAGTAAAAGTGATTAAAGAATTTTAGTAATACTTTCAACATTCTGAGATTATTCTATTTTTAACAGAAATAAGAATAATCTAATATTTATTGAAGTATTCCTTTTCTTTCGCCCTGGCTGGTGTAGCTCAGTGGATTGAGCACGGGCTGCGAACCAAAGGGTCACCGGTTCGATTCCCAGTCAGGGCACATGCCTGGGTTGCGGGCCAGGTCCCCAGTGAGGGCCATGTGAGGAACAACCATACATTGCTGTTTCTCTCCCCCTCTGTCTCTCTCCCTTCCCCTCTCTCTAAAAACAATAAAATAAAAAAATAAAATCTTTAAAAAAAAAGAATTCATTTTCTTTCATAAAAATAAAAAGGAAACACTATCTCTCTTTTCCAGTCTCTTTTAAACAAATAAATATGCTTATTCTTAAAAATGTAGACATATTTCTCTGCCACTTATATAATTGGGAAAAAAGAAACTGAATTTTGTCAGAACTCTATTCAAATATCATTATTTTTTTATGTATCTCTTTTTCAGAGCAACTTGGTGATTGAAAATTTGTCAATTTAAAGTAAGAGATTTCTTTTTGGCATCAATTCCTTTAGAGAACATCACTGGTTTTTAATATGGAAGTTGTATGGAACATGTGGGTTCCTACTCTGCACATTTAGCTTAAATTATTAAGTCTCTTTATGCTTCATGCATAAACAGTAAATTGGCTCTCCTGTTATCAGTGTTTACTTATATGCTAGTGATAGTTTTATGGGTGGTGTTATATTACTTTAACAAAAGTAGAGGCTACTGTGAATTATTTTGAATTAAATTTAATATGACTTAAAATGTAGAAATGTCCCTGAAAGATCTTTCTTTGTTTCTTTTTTAAAATTTTTATTGTACTTTTTTTCCATTACCACTTACTTCCTTTATACCCTCTACACTCACAATCACCCCACTGTTGTCCATGTCCATGAGTGTTTTCTTCTGTCTGTCCATGATTATAAGGCTTCTCTCCAGCAGTGGTCAGTTGGTTATTCAGGATGATTTCTTTACAGTCTAGTTGTAATTCCAGATTGGTCCTTGGAGGAGGTTAGTGTAGCTTCCACTTATTCACCATCTGGGTTCCCTTTCTTTCTTTCTTTCTTTCTTTCTTTCTTTCTTTCTTTCTTCCTTCCTTCCTTCCTTCCTTCCTTCCTTTCTTTCTGCCTGCCTGCCTGCCTGCCTGCCTTCCCTCCTTTCTCTCTCTCTCTGTCTCTCTCTCTCTCCCTTTCTTTCTTTCCCTCTTCCTTTCCCTTTCCTCTCAATATTTCATTAAACAGTATTTCTGCAAAATTGGGATAATTTGTCAAAGTAGGTTTTTTTCTGTAGCAATCACAGACATATCTGCATTGCTTCTTTCCATTTAACTAACTATGTATTTATAGATGCAAAATAGTGATATACTTGGCTCTCTAAAAAAATTTCACACTTCTGTTGAACATAACTAATTCATAGGCATCAAAGTACCTATGACAGTGGATCAAATATTATGATGTCATTTGCCAGGGAAGATTATAGAGAAATTTCAAATCTAAAAGAACCCACACTACTGAATGACAATTGGCACATTGTATTGCCTCCCTATCAACATGCAGATTAGTAGACCCCTCATTTTCCACACCTTTCAGTAGAAGGCAGGGCATATGTTACCCTACATCAGTCAACACATCATGGCTTTGGGAGAGTGATGGATTGTGATGGTTGAGAAAGGTTCTAAAGGAAGATGAAAGTATGTTACTCTTTTTCCAAGCGAAATCAAATGCAATGCAATTGCTAACTCTTTTTACAAGGGTAACATCTACCTTCTCTGACTTTACATCACCAACACTTATCACCATGACTTTGGGACATTCTAATAATTATTTTTGAAAAAATATAATTCAAAAAATTTGGAACCATGTAATACATCTTCAAAGCAAAGTGCCATCTCCTCTATGTCCATTAATCTCATACATAACGTATTAACAAATAATATGAAGAGAAACACAGAACCTATTCTCAACGTCAGCAGCAAATAACTTGCAGGGTTTTTTACTTCCCTGTTTCCATCGATGTTCTGTGCAAGAACACACCCCTTCAATCCACACAAAAATCATTACACAATCTAAATAAAAGCAGTATAAATAAAACACTTTGACAAGTGTCTAAGTCTCCATTCCAATTGGATATCTATCCAATGGCCTTCCTATTGTAAAGAAGATTGGAGGAGCATTACTATTTTAATTTTCTTCAAAAGCAATAAAAAAGATGACAATAAAGTGCTTCATCTCATGTGGGAAAAATAAGTCTGTCTTGTTTATGGGTGGGTGAGAAATAGCTTAATTTTGTTATCTGTTTTTACTGGTATGAACAGAAAACGTATCATGAATTAATAAATATAGTGAAATATACAATGCAATTTGTCATATTCTTTCTCTTGCCTTAGATTTTAGTCCAACTGTTCCTTGAAACAATTTATGAAGCTGTTCCAAGCCAGATTTGATTGTATAATGCCTACCCATGTTTTAAAATTTAGCATGGGCATTAACTACCCTAGGGGGCATTTCTTGACACCATGATTTTATAGCAACACTTCTGGTGGATAGCCAGTCTATACTCCATCGTGTTATAAGTATAGCTGTCTCACTGAGCAGGTTGAATTCATTGGGGTTATCAGAATAAAAATGCTTTATTTTTTCTAATACATGCTTGTAATTGTGCTGGCTCACTCTATGAAATCATGTTCTCAATCTGATTTCATAAAATAATGAACTCAAATACTCAAGTTGTGCCGCCACCCAACACACAATGATTGAACATATTTCAACTAGGAAATGAGATATTATTATTTTTCCCTTCCTAAAGGCCTCTTTAAGCTTTACAAGTGCTTTCTTAGAAACACCCTCTCTTACCTTCAACACAGGGAACCAGTTGAGCCTCTAATCCTCACTGATAGAGAGGTGAAGAAAGGCCTCTTTTCCAAAAATTATACACACACACACACACACACACAGAGCTCAGGCTCCCTTCCCATTCACATGCTTTTCTAGGTATAGGTTTCCAAACTAGCATATCACTCTTACCCTTGTTCACCTAAAGGCTCTTAAACCAAGAATGGGGATTTCTTCAAGCTTAATCCTGGATTATTCAAGCTAAGACTACCTCCACCCTAATTCTCTGCACTGTTAAAAGAAGGGAAAGAAAAACTAAAAACCTCTGGTATTGGTAGATTTCAATCAGTGTCTTACATCATTGTTAACCTGTTAGAAAATTATGTCCTCTTTTGTCATGGTACTTTCTCTAGAGTGTAAACTTATAGTATTTTTATCACTGTATCTCCAGAAAACTTGCAATACTACAGATTATAGTAAATGATTCCTAACTAAATGACTGAGTAAAGTTTTTTGTATTGAATTAACAATCTTTGAGATACATTTCAATACTAACAATCTGTCACTGTCCACTGCACTAAATATTATACTAAGTGCTTTTCAGATACTGTCCTGAAACCTCAAACTACTTTGCAAAGAAGTCATGATCATTATTAATTCATCATCAAGTTGAGGCTCAGAGGAAAAAAGAAAAATACTTTCCCAAGGTCTTACCCTTAGAAGCAGAGTCAGTATTCACATTTTGCGCATTTGATTCCCCAGTTTATACCATATCTCCTATAACCTGAGGCCTTCAATCAACTACACAGATAAAATTTCTTTTCAGTAGACTGTCCATCAGCATGTTGTGCATGCATGCACACAAGTGCACACACAGTTATATTACACAATTATGTTCATGGTATCCATGTTCACATGTGTAATACATATTATATATGACAAACAAATGTTAGAACTATATCATATGTATGCATTTCTGGTATGCTATACATAACATATTATGTTATACATAATTTCTTCTGTTTTTATTTTCTTATGTAAGGATGTTACAGCAATGAATAAAATTGTCTGAAAATGACTCTAGGTGCTCATTCCATGTTGCCTAGATATTGGTTACCTGGGACCCTCTTCTTTTCTCAGTGAGGGGTAATGTACTCATCTTTAGCTTTCCGAAGGACTGGAATTTTCTCCTGTCAAGGGTTGCCGCAACATCCTTTGGACCCAAATGTCTAGAAGGGCTGGGCAACTCGCATTTCCATACATCTCCCAGCTTCCTGGCAGCTTGTTTATTCTTCCAATGATGGGGTGATTTCTCACACATTTCCTGTGAGACGGGAAACTCATGGGAAGTGTGGTCTCTTTACTGAAATGCCTCATTTAACAGGTGCTCTGATATGTGATACGACGCTGGTGGTGTGTACATCTCTACCCTGTCTCCCCTGGTCTTTAGAGAATTCCCTTTCCAAGATAACACCGGAAGCTAAACTCATATTAGATATTGTTGCAGATGTCATCATGAACCCTGGTGTGTGCCCAGGTGTAAAATAGAGGAATGATTTCAATAATGAAATGATGTAGAGCAATGGAGAAATAGTTGAAAAGGCAGTCTTAATAAAAATTTTAATATGATAGGACCCAATAAAGGTGTCTTATTTCCCAGTCCTTCTTAAAATTAATCTTGACTTTTAAAGAAAGGCTGAAATCCTGACTTACCTTCCTATCATGAAGGATATCATCCTTTTAGCCTTCCTATCATCCTTTCCAGGATGAAGGTTTTCCATCATCCTTGGAGGGCTGGAGTCACAGAGAGAAGGAGAAGGAGGGGGAGGGGATCAAGAATGAAGGAAAGAAAATAACTGAAGTAACCACTGGAGTTCCAATAAATGTGGTTCACTACAGTTGTCAGTGAGAATTCAATGGCTGTTAATGTCACTATCCCAAAAGAAAAATTACCCCCACTTTATCTATCAGTCAATACCTACACAGAAGAAGGAAAGCATCACAGACTGTAATTAGCAAGAAGCTCGATATATTGTCTGTGGTTCCTAAGAAACATTAATCAGACTCTTGTTTTAACCAATATTAATGCAACAAATCCACAAATTGTGTTATTTCAGGGATATTTTTAAAGAACCCCAATAATAAAAATACGGTTTATAGTTAAGGTAAGGGGGAGGGGGGCAATATTTACACATTTCTTAAGGAATATTTAAAGTTTATATAAAAATTTATAAGTCATCAGTTGAATAAATTTGTTAATGCTGAGAGAAAAAGTGATTCGTATTGCCTTCATGAAAATTATGCAGCATGGTTATGTCATATTGGATAAATTGTTTTTCTTCCTTGCTGATTCTGGTTCTACTGTTGAGTGGTAGTATGTTTCCTGAGTCTCAGTCACTGAATGTCTTTAAAGCATTTAAAAAAAATGTATCACTTTATTCACTTATGATTTTCATTTACATTATTATGATTTCCTAAAATACACTGGTGAGGCTACACTGGTTATGAAGCTGTGATTAATAGAACCCTCTGGGCATGCTAGCTGATAAGGTTGGGTAATGTAGGCCACTCCCTTCCACTCCCCTTCAGGTGAAATATCTCTGCTCACATAACACCTTTCCTGAGTGCATTTTGTTCTCAGCTGGACACTTGTTTGCTACGCGCCAGTTATATTCTGGCCGAACATGGGTATAGATATTAACACACAATAACAACGACAACAGGTGAGGCATGCTTCGCCTTCTGGAAACCCGTTATTAATACTGAACAAGATGAAATACAAACACTAAAATTCTGACCGTAATGCCACAAGACACTAGGAGTTTGCAAGGAGAAAGTGACTTTGCAGACAAAGTTAGAATAAAACTATTTTAGAAGCTAGGTGGGTCATTTTATTAAGCAGTTTCTTTGGTCTTAAGAGATTTTAAAAAAAATTCTTTTCTGTGAGCTAGGCTTATCTTGGTTCTTTTAAGTTACTCTAGAACCTTAGTGGCCCGGAGCACTGACAAAGGAGCATTAAGTGGCAAAAACTTATGGTGGGAATTAGGCACTGGGCCAGGTGAAAGAGTAAGATGCTGTATTCTCCTTCATGCAGCTTAGCGTGTCACAAGGAGATCAAGTTATAACATGAAAATAAAATCATAATAAGTCATGAGTAATTGAAATCTCTTCTGTTCCAGTTTCTATACTCATACACCCAGACCACAGTCTGTTGATTGTCAAGAGAGGAGGGAGGGGGGGTGCAGGTGGAAGAAGGTATAAGGGGGACACGTGGTAATGGAAATAGAATACAATAAAAATAAACTTAAACAAGGAGATTTTTGTTTGTTGTACCTAGTGATCAGGAAAATGGCAATTGGTATCAGATCTGGGTTGTTAATATTTTATTCTTTCATTTTTGTGATGTTACACTGGAATTGGCTTTGAGATTGGATCAGGATGGTCCAACAAGGTCCAGTAACAGTTGATTACATAAAACATTGAGAAGTATAGAACAGAAAATAGAAATGCAATAAAAACATAATGCAGTGTGGTACATCCTTCATTTCATGTCAGCCAGAGGAGATGTCTTGAGAAAACTAAGCTTAAACCGATGCCTCTCATGTAAATAAGAATCAGCCAGGCAAAGTAAAGCAGCAGAGATGGGTGTTTCACTCAGAAGATGTGTGAAGAGCCAGAAACAGTTTTAGATAAACGAAAGCTTTAGATACATGTGATTTGCTTACCGATATTTGGGAATTTCTTAGATTGCTTTGTTATTAATTTCAAATTTGATTCATTATGGTCTACAACCATAGTTCGTAAACTTTTAATTCTTTTAAATGTATTGTCTTGCCTTATATCTTATGGCATGATCTACCTTGGTGGAAACTCCACGTACACCTGAATATGCATTCTGCCCTTGTGGGGTGTAGAGCTCTAGTTGATCAGATAGATTAGGTTGATATTATTCAGCTCGTCCATAACTCTGTTTATTTTTGTACTGAACTATTGATTGCGAAGAGAGGAATGTTGAAAACTCCATGTTGTATTGTGGATAAATTTATTGTTTGTTTTAGTGTTACCAATTTTTGTTTCATGATTTTTGAACTTCCATGTAAAGTATTTAGAATTATGTCTTCTTAGTGAATTTACTCCTTTATCATTATAAAATTTCCCTGTTTATTCCTGGTGAGTTTCTTTGCTTTGAAGTGTATCTTTTCTGTAACTAACACAGCCACCACAGTCTTCTTTTTTTTTTTTTAAGATTTTATTTTTATTTATTTTTAGAGAGAGGGGAAGGGAGGGAGACAGAGAGGGAGAGAAGCAGCAATGTATCGTTGCCTCTCACATGGCCCTCACGGGGGCTTGCAACCTAGGCATGTGCCCCGACTGGGAATCGAACCGGGACTGCTTGGTTCCCAGCCCGCACCCAATCCACTGAGCTACACCAGCCAGGGCAACCACAGTCTTCTTTTGATTACTGTTTGCATGCTCTTTTTTAAAGGCAGAGAGTCTTCGGGTCTTATTATTTCATATGGTCTGCCAATCTTTGTCTTTAGTTAGTGCGTTTAGAATATTTATTTTTAGTTAAGTTTTTGATAAGGTTGGATTTTGATTCAATATTTACTTTTTGTTTTTGTTGTCTTCTCTTTTGCTTTTTGTTTTTCTTTTCCCAAACTCTTATCTTCTTTTGTATTATTTGAAAATTTTTCAGAATTTAATATGAATGTATCTATTTGTGTTTTGTCTTTTTTCTATCTTGTTTTTAACAGTTCTCTGAGAAATACAAAATACATATCTAAATTAATGGTATCTTCAGAGTTAATGTTTGATGAAATATTAACTCTGAACATTTATTAAAATGTAAAATGTTTACAACTATAGCTTCCTTGTATCATATACATGATGCACATACAGTGTGGGGCAAGAGGAAGTTTACAGTTGTGAATATGTGAAACTCACAGTTTATTCTTATATTATTCTTGTTTAATTATTGTATTATTTTCCATATGAAAGATTGTAAACCTACTTTGTCACACCTTATACTCATATGTATTAGATCTACATACACTAAAAATATCACCAGAAAATACTACATATATTTTTGTTTTCAAATGTCACTTATATTTTAAAGAACTTAAGAGGAGAAAAGGAGTATATATTAAGTACCCGGAAATGTATCACTTCTGTGACTCTTCCTTCCTTCCTTGCATTCCAAGTTTCTCTCTGTTAAGGTTTCCTTTAGTTCGAAGAACTTTAGCGTTTCTTTTATATCAGTTCTATTGTCAGCAAATTCTCTTAGTTTTCCTCAGGTGAAAATACCTGTTTTACCTTTTCTTGACAGACATTTGCAATGAATTCAAAACTCTGCACTAATATTTCTTTTTAGTCCTTTAAGGTGTTCCACTGTCTTGTCTTCTCCATTTTCTACTGGTATGAAGTTGGAATACATTCACAGTCTCGTTCCTCTATATGTGATATGTCATTTTCTCTACCTCCTTTCAAGATTTATTTCTGATATTCGGTTTTTGGCAGTTTTAGTTTGATAATCCTGAGTATGATTTTCCTTAATTTTATCTTTCTGAGGACCAAATTAAGTTTTTAGCCATCATTTCACTAAGTACATTTTCTGTAGTTCTTTCTAGTTTCTTTAATGAGCTAAATGTTAGAGCTTTTGATATTGTTTCACAGTTCCGTGAGTCCCAGCTTCATTTTTTTCAATTTCATTCATTTTATTTTCAGAGAGAGGGATAGAGAAGGAGTAAGAGAGGGAGAGAAACATCAATGTTGGTAGCCTCTCAAGTGCTCCTTACTGGGGACCTGGCTAGCAACCGAGGCATGTGCCCTGACTGGGAATTGAACCTGTGACGCTTTGGTTCTCAGGCTGGTGCTCAATTTACTGAGCCACACCAGCCAGGGCTCAGCTTCATTTTTTAATCTTCATCTTTTGTTTATTTCTGTTCTCCAATGCCCCTACTTGGTGCTCCTGTGAGTCCCTATAGGTACAACTGCTTTTAGGGTAATTAATTTCTATTAATTCATCTTTAAAATTGTTGATTATTCATTCTGTTATTTCCTCTTCACTGTTGAAATTTTTCTTTTAGATGTCATACATTTCAGTTCTTTAATTCAAATTCTCATTTGGTTTCTCTTTTATAGTTCCCATCTCCCTTGCTGAAAGTATTTATCTTTACTTCATAAAACATGGTTACAACTGCTTTTATAGTCTTTGATAATTTCTGCTTTTGGCATCTGTTTATATACTTTTCTCTTCAAATTGATGACACTGTCTTCCTTCTTTTGGATTGTGTTCTGGATATTTTGATGCCACCTGTGTGACTCTGAATCCTGTTAAAATCATCTGGAGAATGCTGGTGTGTGTATGTGTTGTCAATAAACCCAGTTATATGTATTTACACAATGGAATATTACTTGGCCATAAAAAAGAAGGAAATCTTACCTTTTCTCACAGCAAGGATGGACTGAGAGAGCAGTATGCTAAGTGAAATAAGCCAGTCAGAGAAAGACAAATACCACACTATTTCCCTTATATGTGGAATCTAATGATTAGAACAAACTAACAAGCAAAATACAGACTCATAGATGCAAAGAACAGATTAACAGTTGTCAGGCAGGAGAGGGGTTGGGAATCTAGGTGAAAAAAGTGAAGGGTTTAAGCAAAAAAAATAATTCATAGATACAGGCAACAGTATGGTGATTGCCAGAGGGAGAGGGGGTGGGGGAGGTAGAATAGGGTAAAGGGGGAATAAATAGTGATGGAAGGAGACTTGACTTGGAGTGGTGAACAAACAATATAATATACAGACAATGTAGTATAGAATAGCACACATGTAATTTATATAATTTTACTAACCAATGTCATGCTAATAAATTCAATAAAAATTTTAAAACACAGTTATATATAAAATACAAGCTTAATCTCATCTTATTTGTATAGTAGTTCCAATGTCAAGATCAATTTTCAAATCCATTGCTATGCTCTTTAGATATGCACTATGCATGTTCCACCCTGGGGTTAATCTAGGACTTCTTCAGTGACTAATATAATAGTTGAGGTCTCAAAGTCTGTGCTTTGTTTCTTTGGGTCTGTTTCATACATGTGTATCTCAAGACTTAGTGCCCCTGTGAGCCCAACTGGAACTTCGTTAGCTCTCTCTTCTTTTTTATTTTATTCTCTATCATCTATCTCCAGATTCCCTTTTTCCCAGTTCATCCACCAAGAAAGATTAGTTTATTTCAGGATTTTAGCCCCTGTGCTCTTGTACGGCTGTGTGCAACTGAGGCTGCCCTTGAGGCAACAGAGTGAGAAAGCAAGAATGAAAAATGATACTTCCCTGAAACTACGGTTTGGTCCTCAGGGAACCTTTTCTTCTGATGACCAGATGACTTGATTTTTCCTGCGGACTTTTAGGTACCTATGCTAGTGTGTTTCACAGGATAGTTTAACTAAGAGACTAATCACATGTCAAAGCTAAAAATTAAAGGAGGAAATAAAAACAAGCAAACTCACCAGTGATTTGGTTGTCTTTTATGTTTTGATTTTACTCCCCAAACTTCTTGCTATTGCTCATTTTTCATGTCTTCAGTTAGTTTGTTTTCATATTCTGTCTAGAGTGTATGGTTGTAATTGATGAAGGAGATAGGCTCTAGTGGGCTTACACTATCTTTACTGGTTCTAGAAGTAAACAAAATGATTTTGAAAAATGTATGAGATTTCCAATGGTTATCTCAATTCAGGTATGTGAACCTGGATCTCAGGAGGTCTCACTGGGTTCAATTTTGAGTTCATACCTAAATAGATGGTAATTTAATCCATAGAAGTGACTAAGAGTACTCAATTAGTGAGTTTAAATTGAAAGAGAAGAGTAGAATCTTGGCACCAACAACATTTTAAGGCATTTGAAGAAGGGAAGCATGCGATCCAGACTGAAGGGAATGAGAGATATATATGTGTTACAAGGAAATTATAGAGTATGGATTCTCAAAACCTATAGCATTGAATGTCACAGAAGTTAAGAAGAACAAAATTTTGAAATAAAATAAGTTGCTAAAAAATTGAAATTTTACCCACATATCAAGAAGGGTAATATCTGAGAAGCATCCATTTGACTTAAGGACACAAGATATCGTTGGCGGCTTTGGCAAGAACAGTTTACTGCCAATGAAGTCATTAGAGCCAAATGATTGCAACTTGACTGGTGTGTGGGAGTTAAGGTAGACACAAGTTTAGCCAATGCTAAAAGAAATTTGCTGTGCCCTGCCTGGTGTGGCTCAGTGGACTAGGCATGGGCTGCCAACCAAAGGGTCACCGGTTCAATTCCCAGTCAGGGCACATGCCTAGATTGCAGGCCAGGTCCCCAGTGGGGGTCACGTGAGAGGCATCCACACATTGGTGTTTCTCTCCTCTCTTTCTCCCTCCCTTCCCTTCTGTCTAAAATAAATAGATAAATAAATAAATAAATAAAATCTTAAAAAAAGAAATTTTCTGTGAAAGGGGGAGGTAGGGCAGAAGCTAGAGGAAGAAGTTGTTTTTGATAGATTTGAGAGGTGTCTGTTTGTTTCGTATTAGTTATTATTTTTGTTTCTAAATGAGAAGTGACCTTAGTACTCTAAAATGCTAATAGGAAGGAATCAGCAAATAAAGACACGCTAAAAACAGAGAAAGAAATGAAATCTCTAAAGGGGTGTTAAGAAAGGGCATACAGGTCAGGGCGCTAGTTAAAAATGAACAAACAAAAGTTTCCCTCTGAATTCCCGGTGGAATTTCTTGCCCTTATTTCCTTTCCCACCTCTTTACTGTTTGGGGAAGAACCCCTATCTCATGAATTAATGCCATATAAATTCTTATTACAGAGTCTGTATTTGTCTAGCCCTGATTGCAAATTCTTCACAGAATTCCAAACTCATCTATCCAAATGCCTATTTTTTATCTCTATTTCCTGTATAATAAATATTTGAAACTTTACATGGTCAAAGCAGAACTTCTGATTTTTCCCCAATGCTGTTCTCTTTTAATTCTTCATTCTTTTATTAAATGAGATTATCTACCCATACAAGAAAAATAACCATCTTTCATTTATTCCTTCTTCTTAACCTGTATCTAAGCCATCAGCAAGTAGAGTAGACTTTGAGAGTTCCAGAACTTGTTAAAAACCTGTCCACGTACTTTCATCAGTACTGCTATGACTCTTGCTAAGACCTTATTAATCTTCTACTTATACTACTGCAACTGTTACCTCATTTCTCTAATTTGTGCATCTGTACAATCTAATTAATCAAACATTAGCCAGTCAGATCTTTGTGAATGTAGTTAAAATCATGTTGTATGCTGCTCAGGAAAACTTCAGTGATTTCTTGTTGAATTGAGAGAAAAATTCCTGCTATTACCTCTTCGTGCAGAAGGATTTGAAATAAATATTTAACAACTGATGTGGAATGAGCAATCATCAGTCAAAAATTACACTGGTCACAGTGTATAAAGCTGAAGCAGTCCCTAAAGGTGGAATATCAGCCTTGCCTGAAAGATGCCACAAGCCCACTTTTCCCTCACTCATTCTTCCCGAACAGACTGTCCTTCCATAGATCCTCTATGTGTAGAATCTTTCCATGGCTGGTTTTCTCTTGCCCTCCATGTACTATCTCAAATATTATGTTCTCTTTGAGGCCTTCTCTTGCCAATTAATATCAAGTCCTTAACTTGCCCCACTTAGTCACGATCACACCTGTTTCTTTCATTTTCTCATGGGACTGAAAACTATGTGAAATTATTTTGTACATTTACTTATTTCTCTTGTTCCCCTCAACTGGAATTTAATGTTTCCCAGAAAATAAACTGTGTCTTGTATTTTCACCACTATATCCCCAGAACCAAGGACAGTGCCTGGCATATAGCAAACCTTTAATGCTCACTCATTAAATGCCTGATTATATGAGTAAATGATATAAAAACAGATGCATTGAGGAAAGTGGCTATAAAAAGTGTAAAATAAAATAATTTTAACTTTATCTATCTCTTTTATTTCTAGCCTACCCATGAGTTTCAGACCTATACATCCAAATTTCTACTAGAATGCTCACCACCAACTAAATTTCAATATGAAATTATCCCTTTACCTTGATATATTCTTCTTTTTGCCCTCTGTAATGGTATATAAAGCACATTCATCCTATCATGATTTTATGTACAGTATAATAGTAGCTTTTACACCTGAATTGAATGGGCCTCCCCAATATTTCTGCCGTTTATTATTGATGACAAAGTTACTTAACCTCTCTCTGACTCAATATTCCCCTGTATAAAATGACAATAAATAAAAATGCCTGTTTTATAATATCATTTTTGGGAGTATTATATGAATAACTTAATATATGTAATCCCTTGAGACTATGACTGGCAAAGAGCAAGCATTCTATATCATAGGTGTTAGGATTTGCCATGGAGAAATGTGGAAATAATCTTAGACCTCTTCAGCTCTCTTACATTCCCTGTCTAATTGGAACAGAGAACCTGCAAACTTTGACACCCTACATCTTCCCATCTAACTCCCCCAGTAGGTACTGATTGCCAATCCTGTCTGCATCGCATCTTGACAGTTTACTGCAAGAACAGCTCAACTACTTCCCTTTCCTCTGTCTCCATTTTCTTGTCGATTCTTTTTATCATAACCATCTTCCTAAAATTAAAAAAACTAATATATGACTTCCCTGACTATAATCTCTCAATAACTTTGTTTTTCATTCAGGATAAGACGAAAATCCAGCTTGACAAGGAAAGTCTGTCATTTTTCAGCACTTCCTTCTGGAAAACCTATTCTCCTGTCACACGGAAGGGTCCACAAGTGCCCCAGTGTGCCAGCTTCTGTCGTGCCGCCGAGCCCTCGCTTAGTCTGCTCACTGCGTGGAAGGGCAGCCATCTCCCGCAATGCTCTTTCTCCTTCTCCTCCTCTCAACACCTCTTTACTTACCAGATGCCCGATCCGCCGTTAAAACTGATGCAAGTTGTCATCACCTCTTTAATGAAGGGCTTAATGAACAAAGATCTATTAAGAGCTCATTACATGCCAGAGCACTTGTGGTTATTATTACTTCAATGTAATACACTTTAAGTTAGATTTCTTCTTCTAGGCCTCCTTTTCTTTTTCCCAGACAAAGCTACATTCAACTTAAGATTGAAACTCTCAGAGCTCTTGTAGCTAAAATATCTCACATTTACAAGTGATTTCTCTTTGTCCAAACACTCTTAATGTATTTGAACTTTCTTACAGTTCTTCTTCCCAGTACCTGGAGATATCATTGAATGGCTTTTTTGCTAAACTTGAAAATATTATTTCAAGTTCTTATGTGTCTATGAATTTATGTGAATATTAAACTTAGAATATAAAAATATCAATGTTTGATAGGTTACATAATAGTTTATTCAGTTATTCAGCCTTCAATATAATGGATAAGAAAATTTCATAGTTTCGTTATAGCTAAAACATTATTTTGTTATTATTAAGTGGGATGCATGTAATGATGATAATTTAAATATAGTTGGTCACATCCAGACTAATTGTATAAATTTGCATTATGTTCTTTAAAAATAAAACTAATGAAAGTAACTATCATGACAGCCCTGTTAACATATTTGGTTTTACTTAAACTTCTATTTTTAACTGTCTAGGCATATCAACCTCCAAGCTACTGGCATCACAAGACTAGCAGAATAAGAACTCCCTGGTGATAAGCAAATGCATTGCTCTTAGGAACTTCTCATCAATAAACCAAAATGAGACCTGTTAAAGACCACAGTGTGATTCATAGCTTGTGAAAGTGGCAAATGCGGCTGGGTTGTTAAAAATTAGGAAATTCAGAGTTGTTGGTGAGAAACATTCATTCTTTGCAAAGAGTGTTTTCAAGGTTAACTCCATAGACCTTGAAAGAAGAACTCAGTTTCCAATTCATGGTGAAGGTAGACAGGATCTTGAAGTTCTGGCAACAAAAAGTACTATTACCTTACTACTATCGATCATGGTACCAAGAAACCGTCATACAATCCTTAAAAATAAGCCAATATTTGATAACATTTTCATATTTCAGAAACAATGCTTTTGTTGCCAGGGTTCTCTCTAGCAAGACCATAAAACAGTTGTTATTTTTAAGTATATTTTATTGATTATACTATTACAGTTTCCCCATTTTTTCTCCCCTTTATCTCCCTCTGCCCTGCATGCCCCCTCCAACCAGTATCCTTTCTGCTTATTTTATGTCCATGAGTCATATGTATAAGTTCATTGGCTTCTCCATTTCCTATACTATTCTTAACTTCCCCCTGTCTGTTTTGTACCTACCAATTATGCTTCTTATTCTCTGTATCTTTGCCTCCATTCTCACCCTTCCCCCTGCCCACTGATAACCCTCCAGGTGATCTCCATATCTATGATTCTGCTCCTGTCCTAGTTGTTTGCTTAGCTGGTTTTTGATTTTTAGGTTCAGTTGTTGATAGCTGTGAGTTTGTTGTCATTTTACTATTTCTAGTTTTGATCCTCCTCTTTTTCTTAGATAAGTCCCTTTAACATTTCATATAATAAGGGCTTGGTGATGATGAACTCCTTTAACTTGACCTTATCTGGGAAGCATTTTATCTTCCCTTCCATTCTAAATGATAGCTTTGCTCGGTGGAGTAATCTCGGATGTAGGTCCTTGCTTTTCATGATTTTGAATATTTCTTTCCAGTCCCTTCTTGCTTGTAAGATTTCTTTTGAGAAATCAGCTGATAGTCTTATGGGAATTCATTTGTAGGTAACTCTCTCTTTTTCTCTACTAGGATTCTCTTCTTATCTTTAATAAGTCCAGGAAGCTCAGAAAGTCCCAAAGAAATTGGACCCAAGAAGGAAAACACCAAGACACATCATAAGTAAATTAATCAGTTGTTATTAAGGATTCACAAATTGCACATTATCCAAAACAGAGGGTTCTAAATTACAGTAAACCCTCACTTAATGTTTATTCTGTGACGTTAAGTTAAGCAGTGTATAATAAAACCAATTTTACCATAAGGCAATTGATACAAACAACAGTTAAGTTCCTAGGCTTCTGATAGATATTAAAATGGCATTGAAGAAAAGGGCATTATTAGAAAACCTGCTGTATTTCCATGGAGCCTGAGGGGCTTCAGATAGCAGATCCAGGGCTGTTCTGTCTGGGCAAGTGCTGGGGTGGAGCTGAGTGGATGGATTCCAGCTTGAGCTCATCTTCCCACCAGAGTAATTCTGTTACCTGATTACAGGAGGGATGGCTATAGGAACTTTGAAAAATGGTTCCCAGGACATATGGAGAGTAGGATAGGGGCTGAGGTATTTTAAAAACCTTGTAGTTCAATGCCTTATAATTTATGCAATTTAAACTTTTACAAACTTATTTTAAAAATAAAAATGAATTCTAAGACTATCGTGTGTGTTAAATCCAGTACTCTCAAGTAAGCCTATTTGTCCTTTATGTACTTCAGAAGCCATTTAAAATGCCACCAATGTAAAGGTGTTTATTAGAGTGCAAGCATTTTTCTGTTATATTATAAATAGTATCTTTACTTTTAGTGGAGATTTCATAATCAAAATATGCAACTATACAACTTAAAATAATGTAAATGTGTTTAGGGTGATTTGAAAGCAGTTGTAAGTGTTTCATAAGCCATCCATATGATAGAAAGTTGCACAAGACACCAATGCTTCGTAATCATTTAACAGACATTTTACAATCTAGGTGTAATCTTTAAAGTAACTTGAGTGTTGCCTGGTGTGTTATAATTGCTCTTTGCTGTAAATACCACATAAATAATTTGTAAGCTTTTTAGGCAGTGCTACATTCTCTCTCCTATATATCTGGTAATTATTTGTAAATGCAAAATTATTTTTATTAACTGGGAGTGTGTCACTTTGAGGTGCTACTATATTATTTTGGGGAATGATTGTCTTGTACTTTTGGAAATATCACTAGAAATTATGCATTAGAGCTATATTTAAACACATATCTCTGAATGATGACTAACATGATAAGATTCAGGATAAAGAACAGTCATGATTGAATTTTATAAGTCCCTATCAATAAATTATTTGTGTAGGTATGATATACAACTACAAAATGCATCATCAAAAATTTGTAAGCAATAATATGATAATATAACTTTTGCACTCAAGAAACTTAAATTTTGATTGAGGCAAAAGTTATTAAGCATGAAATAAGGAGATAGTAATAGTGTATTTAACTAATCATTCCATTTCTCTAATAGGTTGTTGCTGTGGGTTGATGGGCAAATCAGCGATAGGTCTACCACAAATTTATGCTACTTGGAATTAGTAAGTTCTCAATTTTCCTTGCCAAATATTTTCTTCACCTCTTTCCTATCACATTCCCTGAAGATTGAGCTGAGAATTTCCACTTGTTGATAGCTTTGAGGCCTACATACTCTTTCCCAAGCCTTCACCATTCAGAAATCAAATCTCCTGTGGTACATGAATGGAAAACTTGCAAACCCTTAACATGTGTTGCAATTCACTACTTAAAGCTCAAGCAAACAAAATACTCATTTTCTTCATGTTTATTTGCTTCTTTTAAGGAGGAAGGATGGACCAAATCTTTGTTGAGGTAAATACTTTTACACAAAAATAATATATATTGTTTGTCCTCTTTTAAAACTTTGATTCATCATTTTTTTTCCCTGTCACATCCTCCAGGCTTCTCCTATCAGCTGTATCCACTCTTCTTGGCTTTACCAAACATGCAAAAATGAAAAACAGTAACCACCAAAGTAATAAACAAAATAATAAAATTGTTCCACCTAATACAATGACTTTTTCCTCCTATAACCCCATTTCTTAAAAATAATGAACCCATCCACCTATTTAATCATCATTCACTCTTCACTTTTCACTTTAGTTTCTTCCTGAAGCATTTCACTGAAAATATTTTGAAGGTTACCAAGATCTTATTAATAATTCTATTAAAATAGTGTTAAAGATCATAGTTGAACGCTGAAAGCCATTATGGTATTTATTTTGTATCTGTCTACTTTAAGCTAGGTAATCATGTGTTATACAAAAGAGCAGGGATTAACACATTCGCCATTAAAAAGTATGTGCTAAACTGTATAAAATAAAAATTTTTTAGTCTAAAAAATCTAAGGAAATAATAAAATAATCAAATAATGCTCCTGGCTGTCACTTCAACTTTAGTGTAGCATTTGATACTGTTAAACAATAACCTTCTCTTTGTAACTTTTTCTTCTGTTAATTTTCATGAAATTCCTCAAATTCTGTTGGTCCAAGCAGGATTACGTAGAATGTGTTCACTTAAGAACTGATGGGCCAAACTCAGCGTTTTGAAGTAGAGCACAGAGATGACCAGTGAGGTGGGTGCAGACTTTGTGGACAGACAGATTCAAAATCAGGAGGGCCTGTGTACAATTGAGAGAAAGGTAACCAGTGAATGAGAGCTGTCATGTGGCTATTACAGAGGCAGCCCATCAGTAGCACAATCGGTATAGCAAACGGTGCTCAAGAAACAGGCAGATACTTGAGATTTAGATAAGAGAGCCACCCTCAGCATCAAAGAGTCCGGCAGCAAGAAGACTTATCTCTAGGCACAGACCTAGTTCTAGAGGAAGTGAGATGACAAACTTGGGGTCTTAGAATATCTTATCAATAGAAGGATTCGGGTTAAGATCTCAGACTCGGTTTTTCAGTGGTACAGAGCCAAAGAACACAATTAGGATTATAGCTACACTCATAATTATCACAACCTGTAAACACAATAGAGTCAATTTTACCCACCAGATTTTCTCTTGGAAGCAGCATCCTATGTGTTTGGAAGGATTATTTCGATTAACTTTATAGGGTGAGAATTATATTTTAAGGAAATATTTTGAATAACAAGATACTCATCAATGGATTTATGTAAGGTATTAAATGGAAAGTCTTTTTAATAGTGGTTAAAAAAAAAAGTAAAATTTACTGTCCCAACAATTTCCAAATACACAATACAACAGTGTCAACCACATGCACATTGCTGTGTAACAGGTCTCCAGAAAGTCCCTGTCGTGTATAATTTAACTCTATCCTCACTGAATAAGTGACTCCCTGTCTCTCAGGGAGGGAGACTCCCTGATCTCCCTCCTGCCAGTCCCTAACTGAAAGACTTTTTATTTGGACCATTTGGTCTGAAGCATTGCTATCATATCTGGATATAGAGCTGTGTAGATATGAATCTTCTTTCTGGCATCAGAGATCAAGGTAAGTGCAATCTGAGGTTGTATTGCCTAAGGGCAAAATGGGAGGCTTGGATTAGAGAATGCACATGGAGGGGTTTTAATGAGGTAATTAAATGATGAAAACTCAATTGTC
The DNA here is from genome assembly GCA_004026765.1 of Micronycteris hirsuta. Lineage (NCBI taxonomy): Eukaryota > Metazoa > Chordata > Mammalia > Chiroptera > Phyllostomidae > Micronycteris > Micronycteris hirsuta. The sequence continues at coordinate 124,734 of PVJI01003279.1, forward strand.
TCACTATTTGATGTGTACTGTAACCTGTCTCTCATATGTTCCTAATGGATATCAACATTACCTACTAATATTTTCATGGAAGTCAAGAAAGCATGGGAAATCAGAATGGGCAGTTCTGTAGATTATACATGAAAAGACATAAAATATCTATCATTGCTTGTTCTGTTGGATATTTTTGGCCTCTTGTAAAAGGGGCACAGGAAGTCTTTTTAAACTATGGTGGCTGTAAAGTGATTCTGATACACCTCCAATTTTCAATAAAAGTGCTGAAAAACTGACATTTGCCCTGAGAACTAAAGAGAAGGACATTGGCTGTTATTTGGAACATTTGTTCTACATCCATTGTGGATGGTGTGAATTGTGAAACACTTCCCCAGACTATGCCTTTGTGCTCATCTTTTAAAACGGAGCAAGGCAGGTATCCCTAATGGAAATGGGCAAAGACATTAACTCTTCCTACTCTTTGTCGCTACCTCAGGACACATTAACACACTGAACAAAATGTTATGTGCTTGCCTCTTATAATGTTCAAAACATTCTATGAACCAGAAAAATAAATCTGCTACCTCTTCTTCCTAGAATTAACCTCCCAGGATACAATACAGATGAAAGAGGAGAAATGAGCAAAGGCATACTGACATCAAGATGTTTCATTAGGGGAGAAATTGAAAGCAAGGAAGGAGACATAAAATTTCTGAGAACAATACAATGGAGGTATAATTTTTCATGTACTAAAGTTTTCCAAAAACATCAGTACACAAGATATCTGTCTGTATACTTTAGAGAGACTCTTTCTTTACGCAGTAGCCTTGAAGTAGATAACTGATGCTTAGGCATTGCAATTAGGCTGTACTCATCAATCTGAACTATTTTTTTTTATTGAAAAATGTAAAAATACTGAGAAAAAGACATTAGGAAGGAATAAGGACATACCACCTCTCCAGTCTGTAGCAAACATGAGATCTAAAACACCTCTTTTCAATTCAAGGATAAAAACAAGCAGGTAGATAACAACACAGCAGCCTTGACAGATATTAAAGCATAAAAAAGAAAGCATTTGATGAAAGGAGAAATGCATTTCTGAAAATAATTTCAATAATATAAACAGAATAAATGTGCTTAAAAATTTTTTTGTACAACAAAGGTCCACAACTTTTTAACAATAAATATTTCACACAACATTAAGTGCTGGAGGACAATGGAACATCTATTGAGAAGAAAACGTTGTAATACGTAAGTTTTATATCAAATCATAATTTCTGATATATATAAAAGTTGTAAGACATACCTCAGATTATGTAAAAATCCTGTATACATTTTTTTCAAAGTATACTCAAATATCAAATGACACTTTAAACTAATCAAGTTCAGAAAAGCCAGAATGGAAGCACATTATTCCATTATATAAGTACAGTACAGGTAATTAATGTCATATGGCTGAGACTAACAAAATTACATCACATTCGCCCTAGCCAAGGTTGCACCATTGGTTAAAGCTGGATGCCGACACTAGATTGCCTGGGTTCAAATTGGGCATAAGAGAAGGTGAAGAGATTAGTCAAAGAACATATATGAAGGACTCATGGACATAGACAATGGTGAGGGAACTGATCATGGAAGTGGGGGGCCAGATGGGTGGATAGGGATGAAGGGGAAAAAATGGAAAAACTGTAATAGCATACACAATAAAATGTTTTTAAAAACCTTCATGTTCCACAGTTAATATTTTTATAAATGTACATTTGCAGTTTTGTTTCTACTAATAGACTTGAGATGAGATCAAAAGAGAACTTTTATTTTATTTTTCATTGTTGTTCAACTATAGTTGTCTCCATTTTCTCCTCTTTTTCTAAATTGAACAGATTTCCTTCAATACAATATTCAGATATAACAAAGTCTGAATTTTGTTATATTTGAACAACTTAAGACTTCATCTCAGTATCAACTCTCTTATTTATTTAAATGATATTTCTTGATATAGGTTCAAGTACATTTACTACATTCTTTAAGTATCTTCTTTATTATTTTTCTAATATACAATAAGTACAACTTGTATATAAAGGTCTTGAAAATATAAAATGTTGAATGTTTTTCCCATATGTGATTTATATAACTGTTATCGATAGCTTAATTCTAGAAGAATATTTTTCTACATTAATTTGATTCATAGAGATTATGCCCTATGTAAGTTGTTTAATAAGATCTAATTTGTCAAGTTCAAGGAGTACATCATCATGCAGCCTCTTCTATATGAAATGTTAAAAAGTTTCATATGAGGACTCAGGAGCGAAGGCACCAAGGCCAGATCAGCCACCGGGGAATTCAGATCAGTCACAGCCAAGACGCTTCTGAGGTAAGCAAGCAAAATACAACCAGAGAAACAAAATAGAACCAGAGACATTGAAGTTTAGAACATTCTGGCAGTAACCAGAGGGGAGGGGGAAGGGGAGAAGGGGGACAAGGGTATTCAGGAACTGCTATAAAGGACACATGGACAAAACCAAGGGGGAG